>JARJDX010020201.1:0-29508 GCA_030264735.1 Gymnusa sp. GC000175 | reverse complement strand
TAAGAGAGGCAGAATCGCATTAACAGTTAATTGTTTCCTGTGAAAAGGGAC
This sequence comes from Gymnusa sp. GC000175, assembly GCA_030264735.1. Classification (NCBI taxonomy): domain Eukaryota; kingdom Metazoa; phylum Arthropoda; class Insecta; order Coleoptera; family Staphylinidae; genus Gymnusa; species Gymnusa sp. GC000175. Next base: position 29,457 of record JARJDX010020201.1, on the reverse strand, counting down.
TTTTTAAAACCAAACACATAAACCCTGCAGGTTTATAATTTTCTAGAACAATACCAAAAAACACATTTCTAAATTAAAGTAACACAAAACGAAATAATAAACAATAATTAAAATTCACTTAAAAAAAAAAATCTTTTCCAGGCACTGATATGCTTTGTGTTTTACTTATTGACATTTGCAATTTCAGGGAGAATAAACGGAAATTGTCCATATTTCACACCCTGCAATGCTTCAGGCTTCATGTATTTACAATTGAGCGTTTATATTATACGATTTATTATCCATTCATTCCGCATAGCTTTATAACAAATTACTCTTGCGAACAAATAAAATCGAAACTGCACTATAATTATGCATGTACAGTAATTTTTCATTTCTCTGTGTATTCTAATTTACAATGTAAGCGAAATGTAATACAATATAAGAGAATGTGTCGAGAGGAGGAGGTGTAATGAGCATATTGTAATAAATGTACATGTTTCAGGAGGAGATCCCGCTGGCGTTGTGTGCCCACAGGGAATGTTTAGATGTCCAGAAGGAAAATGTATTCCTTCATTATGGGTCTGCAACTACCAGAAAGACTGTGAAAAAGGCGAAGATGAGTTCCAGTCGTGTCGTAAGTTTGCTTTTTGTTAATTTTATTTATTCTTTTAATACATTCACACAAACCAGACAGGCAAAAACCAAATTATTAATATCCACTAATTGTACCTACAAAATGTTGCTGGACGCAATGGTTATGTTTGTTTATGCAAACACAAAAAATCGTGTTTGTCAAATAAAATAAAACAAATACCCTGGGACATGATAAAATTCGTTTTGCATATATTTTCACACCTCGCAACATTTCAAATAAATAGAATCTTGACATAAAGAATATATTCATAAAACGTATATAAAATGGAATCGATGATGTTAGAATTTTGGATTATATTCTCTATTTTACGACAATTTTATATTAAATAAATTTAAACGATACGAATCAAATCATTTCCGTCAAATTTTATATTAAATTTAGGTCATATTGTGTTTTATAGTTAATGTATGTTAAATAAATAGAATTTTGGCTACTTACTTAGCTTACGTAGCCTCTCAATAACAGACGACTGCACAGATAAACCTCTAATTTCATGGCTCATTTTAAACATTTCCCATTCAAGAATATAAAAGTATTCGTAATGTATAATTTATTCATGTGCGGTTTTCTAGTTTAAAATACTGCAGATATATACTTTTCAAGCGAAATTTCTTTTTTGAAATAGTCATGCCAGATGACGCGACAGTTTATTACATTTTTTTCGTATTCACATTACGTTTATTAACATTCTGCTAACAATAATAAATAAAAATGTTAAAAAGTACAATAAATTCTGTTTTGCAATATTGAATTTGCATCAGCCCATCGCCACAAGACATGAAATTTAATTAAAATTCTTAACATTATTTGGTGACATGACATGCTGCCGTGACATGTTTTATAAAAACTTTTTTTAATCATTTTATGAGTGAGCTACACAAAATCTTACATAAATTTGTAAAAAATATAATACGAAATTAATCATTGGAAATGCTTTCTCCGGTGGCCTACTGCTCAATAGTGCTGTAAGTCCCAGGTCGAAAGCATGAATATTGTTCTGTTCTATAAGGTACGTATTTTTGTTACAGTGAAGAGTCGTTTGCTAATGACTATAAGCAAAAAACAAATAATATTCTCGTTACGTTTACTAATAATGATTTGTTAATTAAATTTTTTTTTCAATTTGTTATTCTATATACATTGTTGTGGTTTTCCCAATTATGTTAAAATTATATCCAATATTTCTGGTTGTCAAAAACTTTAATTGGCAATAAGTTCACACACAGCTTTTTATTCTACTGAATTCTTCTCAGTGTGTTAGGCTATTGCCTGTTCTTCCTCGACAACTTTGCTTCAGCCGGCTTTGAGATTGTTGAGAATGGTTTTGACAACCATTTATTATCTTGCAAGTTCTTCTAATATTTTCACTCCTTTCTCTGCCTCACATTGTTTTTCCGATTTTCCGATCTTATGAAGTATCTTCGTTTCGGTTGTTTTCAATTATCTCTTGGTCTTTGCTGTTTCTGCTCTGGTTTCGGCAGAGTTGGTCATTATGGATCTTATTTTTACTTTGTTGATTCAGGCCTCTAATGCCTCTATTACGCCATATCGTTTTATTTAAGCAGGCTGCGGTTCTTGTTGTCAGTGCTATTTGTTCTCTCACTTCGCTTTCTAAGTCCCCATACCCTGGGATTTTAACATTCCCGGATATTTGAATCTCATTTCCTACTATATAATATGGTCATCTACATCGTTTAGGTGTTTTCGAAGTGGTCATGCATTTTGTTTTTGATGTAGATATGGTCATATTAAATGTCTTAACTTCGACCTCCCATGTTGTAAACCCTTAGTTTTCGGACTTTAGCTATTATTTCATCCAATATGATAATAAACAAGAGAGGGCTCAAAAAAACTCCTTGACGGATACCAATGACTAACGCTATTCTATGCCATTGACACTACTGTTCGACTTATCCGCCTTTGTGGGCTTTCTTGTAACCCCTGGAGAAGAAAGTGTCAATTTTCTTCTCAAGAGAAAAATGTTGTTGCTTTTGCCGGCAAAAGCTCGGTCCAAGGAAAGTTTATTCAGCAATAATTAGAGACTAGGCTTTCGGAACCAGGTTCCTCCCGGACTTGGGAAGCTAGTGGCTAGTGTAGGGCAGTGTTGTCAAATTCTGTAGCAGCCTATACTCTACCGGGACCATAGAAGAGTGCTACCCACTATATTAAAACAAAATTATAAGAATTTAACAATCAATGTCGGTGTGAAACACCTCACTCTTTCCCATAAATCCACTACGCACCCAATTCTTAAGTATCAAGCTATATTACACGATTTATACTTATACATACTCTAATTTTTTTATAAAGTAATTTATATATGTGTTATAATTAATATAAAAATATATTATTTGCATTTTAAATTTCATTAGTAGCAAGTTAAATAATATTTACTTAATTGCGCACTAAAGTTACCCACATGTAAATTGTAATTAAGCAATACAAGAGTTTATGAGACTAAGGAGAGAGCTAAGAGAGCTAAGAGTGTCCCAGGCTTGTCTTGATATTCCATTAAGCTAGGACTAAACTGTTATTTCAAACCTAAATATCCCATGGATCTGAGGTGGCGTTTAATTAACAAGAGTAATATTGCAATTATTACTTCAAAGTTCTTGTTAACTAAATTGTATTACTTCCATTTGTAATTGAGATGAAAATAAATGAAATTCGAGTTTTATAAATGTAACATTGTATAAAATAATCAAAAGGAAATTGAAAAGCTTTTACAAAACGTATTCCAGTGAGACGATGATGCAACGTTTGATAATGTGCTTTACTCTAGAGTTGATAAAAATGTAATTTTAATAAATATGTATTTCTACAGAGGTTATTAAATTTTATCTCTAAAATTTTTATCAATGTTGCAAATTGCTGCTGAACATTAAAAAAAATTATAATATCACTAAATTTTAGTATATAGGAGTATATTAAACTAAATGCCCCTGTAAATACTTTAGTTTTTAGTGGAATTTTGCTTTAATTTATTAACTTTTTAGTAACATGAAAAAATATAGAAAATAAATAAAATAATATTTTAACATCAAATTTGTAATTTTAAATATTTTTAAATCGAATAAAAACGGCGAAAATTGTTTTTTAGATGAACATGTCTAAAATCATTGTTGCGTTTCTTTTCACCCTATACTTACATCAAAGTGAAAAACTTTATTTAACTTGAGACTTGAGTTAGTGATAAATGATATCTACAGGAAGTTTATAGGATTTTATTCAATTAATGTCTACAATCTTTAGATAGATTTCAAAGATTAATGTCAGGGAGTAACTAATTTAATAAGTAATCAATTCATCAGGAGAGACTTAAGATCTTCTAACTTCTAAGACGCACTACTAAACGACCTCGTGGTCACGCCTTTATTATTACGTTAAATTCTATAAACTTAAAACATTAATTTACGTTACTAAATCTAATAGAATATTCCACTTTACAAAATAATTTAGCTCAAAATGAAAACTTACAATAGAATTTTAAACTTAAATTTGATTGCCAAATTATTTTGTTTGCTTATTTTCAACGTATCTGATACAAATCAGCTTTAGTACAAAAACGTTCAATTGAGGTAAAATATAATTAGCTGATGTCTTAAAATGATACTGGAATGTTTATGTTTATAAAAATGTATCTTTTAAAAAAACTATATAAAACGTTCCATTCGTTTCTACAAAAAAAATTACGTAAACAAAATTAATGTGAATTTTATTTAAATCTCACAGTAAAAATTTAATTTATTATGGACAAAATATTAGTTAAAATATTGAAACAAGATTTTAAAATTAAAAACAAATTTGTTTAACAAAAACAAAATATTTAATTTTAATAAACATCTACTCTACAGTGTAGATTCTACACCAATTAATTTCTTGAAGGATCAGCACCTTTTATATTTCATTTCTTAAATTATCATGGAAGATCTTTGTTTATTTATATTTGGGGTATTTAAACTACAAAATATTATAACTACCAATAACCCCGTCGAAAAATCTTCTTGCATTTTAGGTTAGAATCCACACTGACATGACATTGCGTAAGGAAGAGTAAAGTTGGTTGCATAAATTTCAGCTTTTTACAATGTCCATGGGTCTGGACGAACTGGAAGCAGAAGTCTAGACGGATATCTTGGAAAAGCCGTGTTTCAAACATAGAAGTACTACGAAGAATGCAGAATAAACGTAAACTGAATGTAACAATCAAGTGCCGCGATACGGCTTACTTTAACCATGCAATGGCAACATCAAGGGAAAAGGTAGATTTGGCAAGAAACAATTGCGAACGCTAGAAATCACAAGAAATTATATTGAAGTAAAAAAATGGAATTGATAGCAAACCGGTAATCAACCGAAAAGAATATATAGAAGTAGTAAATTTTGCTTCTTCTCCTCTTATTTAGTTCTTTACCTGTTCTTCACCTTTTTTGTAGTCTTTCTGGATTCCACTTGGTCGCAAATTTTTACTTTTTAACCAATCTATTGTTTCCCGCTCTTTGGACAAAGTCATTCCATTCACTTCGGCGCCCTCTAACGAACTTTATAACATCTATTACTTCACATTCATTCCTTACATCTTCATTTTTTTCCATTCTTGCTCACAATATCTATGGTTCGTATTAATTGCTTTGTCATGATGGTGTCAGCGCGTGTTTTCACGTTCTTCTCGTGATTTTGCACATCTTTATTTTACTTTCGTTTCTAAGATATTTATTCTTTCAGGTAACATTTCTTAGATATCTAGATACACAAGCTGTTTTCATGAATTGTAGGCTCACTTTTTATTTCCGTCGTATTTTGGAAATGTGTATATTTTTCACCGTAACTTCTTTTATCACTTTTTGACCTTTAGTTTTCCAGGATCTAACGTTCCATGTTCTGAATCATAATGTAGATTCTTCCTTTAATTTCATAATTTTATTCTTTTACCCGGCGTTTTTAGTTTTGTCCGTCTTTGTTCCAAAGCTATGTGTGATTCTGTGAGCGTTGGATCTTTTTTTAGGATTGCTATAGTCTCAACTATCAACCGTTTAATATTATCCGGGCTAAGGACTGATAACACTACCATTGAGTTACAAAGTTACCCAATAGCCATGCAGGCGGACTTAGTAGTGGTAAAAGGAATGCTTTAACATAAATGGTAGAAAAAGAAGTAGTAGATATTAGATAGTAGATAGTAGATATTTTTATCTTATAGATAAAAACCATAAGATTGTAAACAGTTTTGCAGTACAAATTGAAATATCTCATATCGATTCGACGCAAATAGAGACCCTACTGCACCTTATTTAGATTATACCATTCTTCGTCAACTATCGACACAAAACCTCAGTTTCAAATAATTGAATAATTGATAAAAAAGTATTCGAAAACCCTGTTTCGTTCTTATGTAAGATTTAATTCCGTATGTAGTTTCACGCTGTACAGTGCACAACCAACATTTTATTTATTTTTTTGGTGTTAAAAATATTTTCTTAGAGTTGTACATGACAGTAAAAAAATTTTCATTTTCATTTTCATTTTCATAATGCTTTTGTACAGCATGCTACGTTTTATTAGTCGAAATGTAAAGATTTTTCAAAGACGTTTAAAAAATATTCATCAAAGAATATAATGTGTTTAGAAAAACGCACCACTAAATTCAATTAATAATAATGAAGCTTAAATTTCCATCAATGGAAACTAAAGCAATAGACAACAGCAATTATCCTAATTATCCCTTTGTCTTGTCTTGTCTTGGTTTAAACCGTAGATTACAATTAAACTTCGGTTGGTAAAGAAATATTATCACTAATGTATTAAATTTTAGCGGCTCCGGATTGCGAACAGGGACAGTTAACGTGCCGGCAATATATTTGGAATAAAACATATTGTTTTCCACCACATTATCGCTGTGATATGACAGTAGACTGTATAGATGGATCCGACGAGACAGAATGTAGTAAGTATTATAATGTGATTATTAAACACCTGCATCATTGTTATATAATATATAATGTATGCCCAGAGTGTCTATCAACACACCATTGTATTGGGTCTAGCAATTATTATATAACGTATATCATTAAGTTTTTACACAAAATATTAAAACAAAGCACACTTTAAACACCAGTTTATTAAATGAGGTTTAATTATTTTGGTAAAATTAAATATAGATTAAGATTAATCCTTTTTGTAGCATATAGAAAATGCCAAAGTGATGATTTCCACTGTGGTAGCGGGTCTGGTCCCCAATCAAATCCTTGTATACCAAAAGAAAAACGTTGTGATGGGTATATCGACTGCAGATCGGGAAAAGATGAACAGGGATGCACGGGAGTAGCGTGTAGATTAGATCAATTCAGATGTGGAAATGGGCAAAGATGTATTGAATTAAATCAGAAATGCGATCATCGCAATGATTGCGGCGATAATTCTGACGAAGTAGGATGCAGTAAGTAATTTCTTTTTTAAAATTGCCGATGCCATTATTTCCTAAATGTATTTTTGTGCATTGCTTTATTCATTACGCGATTAATTTTAACCGTTTTAAGATTTTGCTCCTTGTCATGGAGGTCAGTTTAGATGTGCAAATGCTTTGTGCATACCAGGGGGATTCCATTGCGATGGCTATCATGATTGTTCAGATGGTTCGGATGAGCTGAATTGTACCGCTATTCCGTGCCAAGAAAATAAATTTTTGTGTCCACGAGGAGGTCCGGAAGGCAAACCTAAATGTATAGCAAAGAGTCAATTATGTGATGGAAAAAGAGATTGCGAAGATGGTGCTGATGAAGAGACAGCGTGTTGTAAGTTTAAAACTTTAACTTAAGTAAATTAATTTTGATAAATATTTTATTCACAGCTAAATTATCATGTCCCTCACTTGGTTGTGAATATAAATGTCAAGCATCACTAACTGGAGGAGCCTGTTATTGCCAAGACGGAAGAAAACTTGGCACTGATAATAAAACTTGCATTGATAGAAATGAATGTGATGAATGGGGATTCTGCGATCAATTTTGTACTAATAATGATGGAGGATACGACTGTGCATGTGCTACAGGTTTCATTAAGCAAGATAAGAACAAATGTGCAGCTCTAAATTCGAATGACTTAATGCTTTTCTTTGCACATGATAAAGCTGTTTATCGAATGAATTCCCGAGGTGAAGAAGTTAAGGTCATAGCAAATACTACTGGTGCCAGTGGAATAGATTATCACTATGAGAAAAATTTACTTTTCTGGTCTGATATTAAAACAAAAAAGGTAAATAAATATTAAAGCATAACACATTAACTTTTTATTATGGACTCTCATTATTTGTCATTACTTCTTTAATATCATTTAAAGCTTTAATTAAATGTACATGAACATTTTTAAAACGTAAGGGGATTATAAAAGATAAAAAAATAGTATAGAAATTTGTTTTTGTTTCTTTTTGCTATAATAATCTCTTACTGCATAGTTTTAATTAAAAAAAAGTATTTTTAATATTATGTAAAACAAAATTTTTCATTCCACGTAGATTCACGCCCAGCAAATGAAATATACCGCAAGTGGTATAGAAACAACGCATCCAATAGATATATCCTTACCGGGAACGTGGTTACCAGCAGCCATAGCTGTAGATTGGATAGGTGATAAATTATACGTAGCAGATACTGTAGGCCAAAAAGTTGACGTTTTTGAATTAACTGGACGTTGGCATGCCATAGTTTTAGGATCAAATCTCAGTAACCCGGTTGATATATGCCTGGATCCCTTATATGGCTACTTATTTGTGGCGGATAACTCGCAGGTGTTGAGAGCAAATATGGATGGTACAGACGCACATGCAATTGTATCAGAAGCCGCGTATAAAGCTTCAGGAATAGCTGTTGATCTTATCGCAAAGAGAATATTTTGGTGCGACTCTTTATTGGATTATATAGATACCGTGGATTATGATGGCCAGCGCAGATTCCAAATAATAAGGGGTCAAGCAGTTCCGAATCCATCTAGGCTTGCGATTTTTGAAAATCGAGTGTATTGGACTGACGGCACCAAACAAGGAATTATGTCTGTGGATAAATACGAAAGTAGCTCTAGTATACAGTCCATATATAGAATGCGAGATATTAGGGATCCTAGAGGAATAAAAGCAGTTCACGAACTTAACCAACTAAAAGCAAGCAACCCATGTGGGAATAATAATGGAATGTGCCAACATATGTGCATAATAACAAAAACTTCTTTTGTACTTGGATTCCGTTGTGCTTGTAATATTGGTTGGCGATTGGCTTCTGATGAAAGAAATTGTAATTTAGTAACGGAATTTTTAATGTTTTCACAACAAAGATTTATCAAAGGAAGAGTATTAGATCCAGTTAATGAAGGCTTTAGTGATGCTATGATGCCTGTTGTTTCTAGAAGAGCTAGATTTGTTGGACTGGACTTTGATGCTAGGGACCATCAAATTTATTATTCAGATGTATTACAAGACGTCATATACCGCGTACATAGAAATGGAACATCAAGAGAAATAGTACTAGCGTCGCAAAATGAAGGCGTAGAAGGTTTGGCTGTTGACTGGGTATCAAAAAATTTATATTACATCGATAGTCGCAAAGGAACCCTAAATGTTTTATCTACAAGGAATGTTACATATCGAAGAACGCTTTTGAAAAATTTAAAACGCCCAAGAGCTATCGTTGTTCATCCTAATAAAGGATTTATTTTCTTCTCTGAATGGGATCGCCCTGCAAACATATCAAGATCGTATAGTGATGGAACAAACCTTATCGTGTTTAAAAATGTTACTTTAGGATGGCCTAATGGATTAGCAATTGATTTTGATAAAGACAGATTATATTGGTGTGATGCGCTACTAGATCACGTACAACATTCAAATTTAGATGGCACCGATGTGAAAACGGTTAACTCAAGACTGATCAGGCATCCTTTCAGCATTGTAATTCACAAAGAATTTATGTATATAACTGATTGGAGATTGGATGCAATCATTAAATTACATAAAATGACTGGAGAGCATGAAGAGACTTTAGTAAGAGAACCGCAAACGAATAGATTGTATGGAGTTAAGGTAACAAACGTCGCTTATATTTGTGACATGTTTATAGCGTTTTTTTCGTAGATTTATAGTGAATCGGAACAACGAGTTGACCCTATTCAACCTTGTTGGAATAACAATGGTGGTTGTCAAAAGTTATGTTTTGCAATGCCAAGAAATGATTCACGAGGATTGACTTTATTATGTGGTTGCCCTTATGGAGAAAAATTAATGCCTGACCAAAAAACATGTCAAGCTGATCCAAATCATGAACCTCCAGTACAAGCATGCCCTAATACCTGGGACTTTACTTGCAACAATCAACGTTGCATACCAAAATCGTGGGTTTGTGACGGCGATAACGATTGTTTAGATAATAGTGATGAAGAACAAAATTGCACTAGTAACTATTTAAAGTTACTCTTTTATTTTTAAAATTAAAATAATTATTTTTAGAACCTACTTGTGGAAGTAATGAATTCCAATGTAAATCAGGACGTTGTATTCCAATGACGTTTAAATGTGATGCTGAAAACGATTGTGGAGATTTTAGTGATGAAACAGGTTGTGTAAATGTAACATGTAGTTCAACGCAATTCCAATGTGATAATGGTAGATGTATTCCAAACACTTGGAAATGCGACTCGGAAAATGATTGTGGAGATGGATCTGATGAAGGCGATTCTTGCGCTGAGAAAACTTGCGCGTATTATCAATTTACTTGTCCTCGAACTGGACATTGCATTCCACAAGTAAAATTGGTTATAAAATTTTAATCCAAAAATTTAATTTGATTATTTTTAGAGTTGGGTGTGTGATGGTGATGATGATTGTTTTGATAAACAAGATGAAAAAGATTGTCCTCCAATTACATGTCTACCCAGCCAATTTAAATGTGCAGATTTACGACAATGCGTACAAGAAAGTTATAAATGTGACGGCATTCCCGACTGTAATGATGGAAGTGATGAATTGGGATGTCGTGAGTTTTAAAAAATTCGATTAATTATTATTTAAATTTTAAACTAAATTTTTGTAGCGTCTATTGCACCTGATCAATGTAATAGTGAGAAACAATTTAAATGTGAATCTTCCGGAATTTGTATACCGAAATCATGGCATTGCGATGGTACTCCAGATTGTGACGATCGTTCAGATGAACCAAGCTCTTGTGGAGAAATTAATTGTCCAATCAACTTCTTTAAATGTAATAACACTAAATGCGTATATAAGGTAAGCGAAAAATAGCTCTACGTATTATGGATTTGAATAATTCATATTCTTATTGTAGGCATACATTTGTGATGGTAAAGATGATTGTGGTGATGGATCTGATGAAGGTTTACAACATGCTTGTGTCCGACCACCATTTAGATGTCCTGATGGTCAATGGAAATGTCCAGGCGTAACGGATCGTTGCGTAAATATGACAAACGTCTGTGATGGTAAACCGCAATGTCCAAATGGCGCAGATGAAGGATCAGGTTGTGATCTTAGTGAATGTGAACATCAAGGAGGATTATGTTCTAATGGTTGCATGCAAACTCCAATAGTAAATTATTTTCAATTAAATACGTGATAAGTTTTAACACTTAATTTTAAATAGGGTCCAGAATGTTTATGTCCTAAAGGCGAAACTCTTAGTAAGGATGGATTCCTTTGTGAAGATATCAATGAATGTATTCCACCTGGGCTATGTTCACAAACTTGTACAAATACTAAAGGATCTTACTTTTGCGGATGTGTTGCTGGGTATAAATTAGAAGTAAATAAACATTCTTGTAAAGCATTTAGTAAGTTATAATATAAATTTTATACAACGATAAAACAATTATAAATTTTTAGATCACAGTGCTGCGTTCCTAATTATATCAAATCGCCATTCCATTTTGGTTGCTGATTTAAAAGAGCAAGGTTTGGAGCGAGTACCAATAATTGTTGAAAATGTAGTAGCAACTGCCTCCAACATGCATACAGGAACTATCTTTTGGTCTGATATGAAACTCAAGAAAATTTCCCGATTAGATAGAGGAAGTGAACCTGTTGAGGTAATTAATACAGGTTTGGATTTAGTGGAAGGATTGGCTTATGATTGGATTTCTGGAAATATATACTGGTTAGACTCAAAATTAAACACAATTGAAGTTTCTAGAGAAAATGGATCAAATCGAATTGTTCTTGTTAAAGAAAATATAACGCAACCAAGAGGAATGTGTTTGGATCCAAGTCCAGGGTAAGTTTATTAATTGTGCAATTGTAAATGCGGCATTTTATAAAAACTTTTAAATATAGTGCACGTTGGCTATTTTGGACCGATTGGGGAGAAAATCCAAGAATTGTACGAATTGGTATGGATGGTACTAATAGATCAACTATTATTAATACCAATATTTATTGGCCGAATGGTTTAACGCTTGACACCGCTAATCAAAGAGTTTATTTTGCCGATTCCAAATTAGATTTTATTGATTTTTGTTATTACAATGGTACTGGAAGGCAAAAAGTTTTAGCTGGCAGTCATTATTTACTTCATCCTCATTCTTTAACATTATTTGAAGATACTTTATATTGGACGGACCGTCAATTAAATAGAGTACTCTCCACGCATAAGTTTAAAGGTCAGTTTTAAACAAATTACTTATTATATTTAGGTACCGGACTAGCGTATAAAATTACTTTGTAGAGAAGAATACATGTAACACGATAGTTACTAGTAAATGTCTATAGCGGTCGGGACCAATAGCGTTTTCTAGTCGCACTGAGTGCACTGTTTACGTTCTATGTCTTTCGCTTGTATTTTCAGTACGCACTTATTTGTTGTTTTGAGTTCCACTGGAATTAAAAATGAAACTCAAGTTGCACTGAGAGCAGAACCTTTTATTCTGACTCCATATTCAGACCTTCCAAAGAGGAGTGAAATTAAATTATTATAATTAAATCTGTCGATCGAGCCGGTTGATAAGGGGGCTCTAGGCTAGGCAATGGCCTCGTTCACCTAGAAACCTAGATGAAAAAAGGGCGTTGGACACAGAATGTAACAAAAATCAAAATTTACCACAAATACGCATACATTTCTTATATTATTATTAATTTTGGTCCGCAAACAAAGTCAGAAAAATAAAATCAAATTTGATGCAGGCCGGACAAATATACATCGATGACCAAGGTTTGCCCACCTCTGATCTAGTTGGTTGAAATTTACATAAATCATTAGAGAGATATATAATTCAACGGTAAATGTAAATTTAAAGTTTATAATATGTGGTGTAAACGTCGTACTTATGAACTTAAGGAGCAAATATTACACCAATAAAGTAATTTAATTACAAATCTTATTCTGATATAATTAGTCACTTAATCAATTTACTTTATTCTATATTTTTTGATATTTTTGTCAGAATTTTTTATCTCTTTATGATCCCAGATTTTGTGATTTTTAAGAATAGTTTTATGTATAGGAAATTCGGAACTTTATATTTAATTTTTTTTAAACAAAATTTTTGTCCTTAGGTGATAATCAAACGGTTGTTTCACATCTAATATCGCAGCCTTTGAGTATTCACGTGCATCATCCGTCTTTGCAACCAATGTCTGAAAATTCATGCTTAAACTCACCCTGTCAACATATTTGCCTATTATCACCAAGTTCGTCAACGGGATACACTTGCAAATGTAAAGCCGGTTTTAGAACTACTGATGATGGCCGTTGCATTGAAGAAGAAACATCATATTTGATGGTCATGAAAGGTACTCAAATCGTAGATGTACCATTAACACCTGAGGATAAAACAGCTGGTTTCCTTACTGCTATTGTTGGCATTGAAAACGGTATTCAAATCGATTATGATCGTAAATCTGGAAATATATTTTGGCTTGAAGGAAAACCTGATGATAATGAAAATGTAAGGGTTTTTAATTTTTTTTTTAACAAATATGTTTTAAATGTTTACATTTAATATTATAGTGCACAATTTACACAACTCCTTATGGTGGAGGAAATAAAACCCAATTTTTGGGTCCAAATTCGGGTATAGTCGGTTCACCTTCAACAATAGCATTTGATTGGCTGGGAAGAAATTTATTTATTGGAAACAGAATTGCCGGAAATTTAGAAGTTATTCGTGTTGATGGAAAAATAAAGTATCGCAGTATTATATTGGCAAATAATGGAAATAAAACCTCCGTTTCATTACCGCGGTCGATTTGCTTAGATCCCACTGACGGAAAAATTTATTGGACTGATGAAGGTGGTCATGGTGTTCCTCAAAAGGTAGGCAAAGTAAATATGGACGGATCAAATCCCATAGTACTGGTAGAAGATGTAGAAAGACCTGAATCAATAGTAATTGATATTGATAGAAAAATGCTTTACTTCAGTACCCAATACCCACCTCTAGTAATATCAATGGATGTAAATGGCAGAGACCGCAAAAATCTTTTAGCTGAAGAAAACAATATATTAAAACCTAAAGCTCTAGCTGTCGTAGACAGCAGATTATATTATTTAGATCCATCTTATGAAAAGCTGGTAAGAGTTGATTTACCTCAAGGAAATAACGCTCGAATGATATTAGAAAATGAACCAGACTTAAAAACCTTTGTTATTTACAAAAAGAGAACGTTAGTTAATCATCCATGTTTGTTAAACAACGGAGGTTGTAGTCATCTATGCTTGCCAGGTGAAGGAACAACAAGAGTGTGTTCTTGCAGTGTAGGTTATAGAAAAGAAAACGAAATTAGTTGTACGCCATATAAAACATACCCTGTTGTTGCTCAATTGGATATGATAAGAGGATACAGCTTAAAGGATAGTTCAGAAGCTATGGTTCCAATTACGGGTCCAGGCCACCACATGTTACACGTAGACGTACATTACGCAGAAAATTGGATATACTGGGTTGAGTTCAATCGTGGAACTTGGAATGGAATATTTAGAATCAGACCAAATGGAACTGAAATGCAACCAATTATTCGTGAAGGCATAGGGAGCAATGGTATTCGCGGTCTTACTATAGATTGGGTAGCTGGAAATCTCTATTTTACAAACGTATTCCCTCACGAAAACTATTTAGAAGTATCCTGGTTAGATGGAAGCAACAGAAAAGTGTTAGTTAAAACCACTATCGATGCACCACGTGAATTAGCAGTAAATCCATTAAAGCGAATTTTATATTGGATTGATTATGGACAATATCCCAGAATTGGAAAGGCTAATTTAGATGGATCGAACTGGACACCTCTAGTTACATCCGGAATAAGTGACCCACGTGATTTAACAGTCGATATGTTGACGCATGATGTATATTGGGTTGATTCCAAATTTGACACCATTCAAAAGATATCTTACACAGGCGGAAACCGCCAAGTTATTAGGCGCAATTTACCAAATCCCATGGGCATTGCAGTGCATATGGGAGATGTTTATTGGGTAGACAGAAATTTACAAACTGTGTTTAAAGCTTCAAAATTAGCTGTGAATAACACAGCATTGCCCATAAAAGTGCGAACAAATTTACAAAAATTACGTGACATAGCAATATTTGATATCAGCAATCAACCTCAGGATGAAACTAATCCTTGTCTTAAACTGGGCAATGGAGGATGTGAACAATTATGTTTCTCTTTCCCCCAAGACGTTCAATCTTCAAATGTTTTAAATTACAAATGCGCTTGCGCTACTGGCCAATTGGCCGCCGATGGTAGAAAATGCGAATTCGTTAATTCATATTTAGTATTTTCAACAAGAACAGAAATTAGAGCAATAAACTTGGATCCCAAAGTAACTGCAATTCCATTTAAACCAATATCCAATTTGACAAATGTGGTTGGAATTGACTTTGATTATATAGATCACACGCTCCTGTTCACCCAAATTAGACCATGGGCAAGAATCGCTTGGATGCCTTCAACCAATCCAACAACTGAATCAATTACAAATATTATTAATAAAGGTATTAATCCTGAAGGAATAGCTTATGATTGGACCCAAAAGAAAGTTTATTGGACCGATTCATCTAACCACAGCATTTATGCTATGAATTTGGATGGTTCTGATTTAGTGATGATTGCAAGAGTAGAAAGACCAAGGGCTATAGTAATAGATCCTTGCAACGGAACCTTATTCTTTACTGATTGGGGTAAATTTGGAACCTCTGGAAAAATCTTCAGAACAACTATGGCAGGTTCTTTAAGAAAAGTAGTAATTGATAAAAATTTGGCCCAACCATCAGGATTAGCCATTGATTACAATGACAATATGCTCTATTGGACAGACGCAGTTCGCGAAAAAATCGAGAGATCCGACTTAAACGGACAAAATCGCGTAGTATTAATTTCCGCAACAATTTATCCATTTTCAATAACAGTTTTTGGAAATTACATATATTGGACTGATTTACAATTAAGAGGAGTTTATCGTGCAGAGAAACATACCGGCGCTAATATGATTGAAATGGTAAAACGTTTAGATGACAGTCCTAGAGATATTCAAGTTTTTTCAAATGAGAGACAAACATGCACAGTCAATCCTTGTCATATTAACAATGGTGGTTGTGCAAAGAGCTGCCACCCAGCTCCAAATGGAACCGCAGAATGTAAATGTGACGATAACACCAAACTTGTTAATGAAGGAAGAATGTGCGTTGCTAAAAATTTAACCTGTGATTCAACCAAATTTTATTGTGCCAATGGAAAATGCATTTCAAGAATGTGGTCTTGTGATGGAGAAGATGATTGTGGAGATAATAGTGATGAAGATGTTAACTATTGCTGTAAGTTGCATTTATTGTACAAATTTTATATTATTACATCAAAATTTTTGCAGCGTTCCATTCATGCTCCCCAAATGAATTCCGTTGTGCAAATGGCCGTTGCATTTTTAAATCTTGGAAGTGTGATCATGAAAATGATTGTAAAGATGGAACTGATGAAGTTGATTGCCAATATCCTCCTTGCGCTGTAGGAGAATTTACTTGTGCCAATCATAGATGTATTCCAATGTCTCAGGTAATTTATTACTTTATAAGTTATAAATGTTCATCTCTATGAATATTTTAACTTAGGTTTGCAATGGAATTAACGACTGTAAAGACAATGTAACATCAGACGAAACCCATGAAAGATGCCCAAAAAACACAACTTGTCCCTTAAATCATTTGAAATGCGAGAAAACTAATATTTGCGTCGAACCTTATTGGCTTTGTGACGGAGATAATGATTGTGGTGATAATTCTGATGAAGATCCTTTACATTGCGCACAACGCACGTGTCCGCCAAATAGCTTCAGGTGTCCAAATCATAGATGTATTCCAGCCACTTGGTATATTTAAAAGCTTATTTATGTTATTAATAATTTAATGTGATATATTGTGTAGGTATTGTGATGGCGATGATGACTGTGGAGATGGTGCTGATGAACCGCCAGAATATTGTAAAAGCGAGGGAAGAACTTGTTTCGGCGACTTATTTACGTGCGACAATGGGAACTGCATACCTAGAATCTATATTTGTGATGGTGATAATGACTGTGTTGATAATAGTGATGAAGATAGTCGACACCAATGCAGTAAGTTGTTTTTTCAAATATATTTAAATAAGGAAATGAGTACTTTATATTATAAATTTTAGATGATAGAAGGTGTGATGATGAAACCGAATTTACATGTGAAGCCAATAAAGCTTGGGGAAGGGCGCAATGTATACCAAGAAAATGGCTTTGTGATGGTGATCCAGATTGTGTTGATGGTGCTGATGAAAACTCAACACTGCATAATTGTGCAAGCCCCCAACCCTGTTCAGATGATCAATTTACTTGTGATAATGGACGCTGTATTAACAAAGTAAGAGTTTTATTAAATTTATCTTTATTGCTTTATTTAAATAATAACCTATTAAAAGGGTTGGTTATGTGATCATGATAATGATTGTGGAGATGGAACTGATGAAGGAAAAGAATGTAATTCCAAATATAAAACTTGTTCAGCTCAAGAATTCAGTTGCCAAAATTTCAAATGTATACGAAATCAGTATCGGTGCGATGGCGAAGATGATTGTGGTGATCATTCTGACGAAGTTGGTTGCAGTAAGTATCTAAATTTACCACAATTTTATGATTTAGATATAACAATATAATTTCATAATTTATAGAAAAAGACAATAGCACATGTGTCTCCCCTGGGCAGTTTACATGTAATAATGGTCAATGTATTGATTATCAATTAGTTTGCAACAAGGTTCCTGACTGTTCTGATGAATCAGATGAACCGTTACATTGTAATGTTGACGAATGTGCCAAAGTAGAAATTCATCAATGTGGTCATAAATGTATTGATACACCAACAGGGTTTTACTGTGAATGTAATCAAGGATATAAGTAAGTATTTTCAATTTCTTTAAAAAAAATATACAAACTTATTTATTTCTTCATTCAAATAGATTACTAGAGGATGGAAAAGCTTGTGCAGATGTAGACGAATGTATAGAAACACCTGGAGTCTGTTCACAATATTGTTCAAACACTCCTGGTGGTTATTATTGTAAATGTAATGAACAATTCTATGAAAGGCAAAATGATGAGCATACTTGCAAACGAAAGGATAAAACTGAACCATGGTTGATATTCACAAATAAATATTATGTACGCAATATGTCGGTAGATGCTCACATGTACAACTTAGTCCATCAAGATCTTCTAAATGTAGTGGCTGTGGATTACGATTACACGGACCAAAAATTATATTTCTGCGATGTAACAGCGAAAACAATATTTAGATCAACAATTGGAGGAAATGGTGAAAAAGAACCAGTAATTCGACACGACTCACATGGATTAGAAGGCATAGCCATTGATTGGATAGGTCGTAAATTATATTGGTTAGACAGACATTCTAAAAATCTGGATGTAGCGGAATTAGATGGTACAAAACGTAAGACAATAAAAACTGGAATTGCCGATCCTAGAGCTTTAGTCGTTCATCCCGGAACTGGATATTTATATTTTACTTCATGGCATTTACAAGCTTACATTGGAAAAATAGGAATGGATGGTTCAAACTTTACAAGAATTTTAACATGGGAAGATGATATTGCATGGCCAAATGCACTTACGATTGATTACTTTACAGATCGCATATATTACGCTGATGCTCATTTAGATTACATAGCTTTTGCTGACTTAGAAGGAAAGCATCACCATATAGTTTTATCAGGTTCTTCGGTTCCTCATGTATTTGCACTCAGCCTCTTTGATGATTTTGTGTATTGGACTGATTGGAATTTAAAGGCTATAAGTAGAGCTAACAAATTTAATGGTAAAGAATTAATGGTTATTCGAAACACAACTCACAGACCATACGATGTTCACATCTATCATAAATTGAGGCAATTACCTTATCCCAACCCTTGTGGAACCAATAATGGAGGATGCTCACATTTATGTTTAATCGCACCACCAATTGCATCTAGTTACTTAAATATTGAAGGATATGGTGAAGAAGGAGCTACAAGCTACAAATGCGCTTGTCCTAATCAATTTTATTTGGCTAATGATCAAAAAACATGTGTCGCCAATTGTACTTCAGGTCAATGGAGATGTGGCGGAAAGGACGAGAAGTGCATACCATGGTTCTGGCAGTAAGTTCATTTAATTTCTCTTGACGACGTGAATTATTTTATATTAATTTTAGATGTGATGGTGAAAAGGATTGTAAAGATGGTTCTGATGAACCAACTACTTGCCCCCCAAGACAATGTCGTGCTGGTACATTCCAATGTAAAAATGGTAATTGCACACCATCTGCGACTATTTGTGATGGGACAGATGATTGTGGAGATGGTTCAGATGAACAAAATTGTAATATGCCTTGTCCTGAATTGGAATTTAAATGCAAATCAAATGGTCGTTGCATTTTGGACAGTTGGAAATGTGATGGTGACGCTGATTGCAAAGACGGTTCAGATGAAGATCCTAATATTTGCCACAAGAGGGCTTGCGATCTAGAAACCGAATTTCCTTGCAGAAATGGTCGTTGTATACCCAAATTATGGATGTGTGATTTTGATAATGATTGTGGTGATGATTCTGATGAACCAGCTTACATGTGCAGACAAAAGAATTGCACGACTGGATGGCAAAGATGTCCTGGCAGATCAAACTATAGGTCTGTATAGTAATAATGTTTAATAAAATTTTATAATTTATTATTAAATTCAGGTGTATTCCTAAATGGTTATTCTGTGATGGAAAAGATGATTGTCGAGATGGCAGTGATGAACTTCCAGCAAATTGTCCAACTTGCAATGCAGAAACAGACTATAAGTGTGCCAATAATAGATGTGTACCAAAACAATGGACATGCGATTTTGCCGATGATTGTGGTGATGGAAGTGATGAAACTGAAGCCCTTTGCAAAGGAAGTTATAGAGAATGTTCTGAATCAGAATTCCGCTGTAACAATGGAAAATGTATATCAACACGTTGGAGATGTGACCATGAAGATGATTGCGGCGATAATACAGATGAAATTGGATGTAGTGGGTTCCAATGCAAGAATGGTACATTCCAATGTGCATCTGGACATTGCATTGCGTCTTATTTCCGATGTGATGGTGATAGAGATTGCAGAGATATGTCTGATGAAATGAATTGCCCTCCAAGATATCCAGGTATGAAGCAAATATCTGATGTGGACCACACCTGACTTTATCATACATGTTGCTTGGCAACGAACAACAATGTGTTCCTAAAATTTTAAATTTTAAAAAAATGAACAACATTTGTTTCGAATTTAATTTAGAATTACACTTTTGTACTTTTGTTTTTTTTTCATAAACTTGATATTTTTTAAAAAATTTGCAAAATCTGCAAAACCGCACTAATAAACCACTACTTCTGTTGGTTGGTGGATTTCTGCCAAAACAGGGATCTTCCAATTTTAGTAAAAGCTTAAATATGAATTTTTGTGGTGATACCTTTAATAGTTTTGAGAGACCTTGGCCACAAAAACGTGCCACATCCACACAGACATTTTTTAACTTTGGTCAATTCTTGTTCAGGGGACCCTAAAATGTGTATTTCCACTAAAATCTAATTTTTTTACGATTACAATACTTTATCTTATATTGTATGATAAAGTAAATAAAAGTTAACCGAAATTTTAATGTTTATTATATTTTAAAGGTGGAAGGTATTGCCCAGAATCAAGATTCCAATGTGATAACAGATTATGCATCAGTCAAGCTGATTTATGCGATGGTGCAGATGATTGTGGTGATGGATCAGATGAAGCTCCTTCTCTTTGCACAAACTTTAATTGTGATACATTAAGAAGATTCCAGTGCACTAATCATAGGTGTGTGGCTAGATATCAATTGTGTGATGGCGTAGATAATTGTGGTGATGGCTCAGATGAGAATAATATGACTCTTTGTGCAACGAAAATTAAACCATGCAATGTGTACACTGAATATCAATGCGCCAATAAAAAATGCATTGACAAAGCACAAGTATGTGACTTTGCTGATGATTGTGGTGATGGTTCAGATGAATTAGGATGTCACCATAATAGTGTCTGCTTAAACAGCAATAAAGGAGGTTGTGAACATCACTGCATGAATCTTACTGATGGTGGATATATATGTGCCTGTTATTCTGGTTATATAATTTCAAAGGATAATAGAAAGAAATGTCAAGATGTTGATGAATGTGCCACTGGCACCCACCATTGTTCTCAATTATGTTCAAACTTGAATGGAACTTATAGTTGTGCATGTCATAATGGTTTTAAATTATCCGATGGTTTATCTGGAGTATGCAAAGCTGAACAAAATGAAATAACATTGATATTTGCAAATGGACCAGAAATTAGAGCCTACACCTTGCAAGATAGAGATGAAATTGATGTTATAAGTGAAGAAAAACGTATTGAAGCATTGGATTACAATCCCGATTCACAAATAATTTTCTGGGCTGATAGTTATGATAAAACAATTAAACGTTCTTACATGGTAAATGCTTTAAACGGACAAGTGAAAACCGGCTTTGCTCAAGATCTAAACATGAAAGGCAATTCGAAACCTACAGCAGTGGCTGTTGATTGGGTAGGCGATAATTTGTATTGGACTGAAATCGACAGAGCTGGAACTAAACCTAAAGGCAAAGTAATGGTTGCTAAGACTGATGGGCGTTATCGTAGAGCTGTTGTTAATGTTGGTTTGGAAAACCCAACATCACTTGTGGTAGATCCACAATTGGGACGCATGTTTTGGTCTGACGCGGGATCCGCTCCGAAGATTGAAGTTTCATGGATGGATGGTTCTAAGAGAAGACCTTTGATTACTGAAAATATTCGCCATCCAACAGGTTTATCAGTTGATTACACAATGGACCATACTTTGTATTGGGTAGATACTAAACTGAATACAATAGAAACTATGAAACATGATGGTTCTAACAGAAAAACAATTTTAAAAGGCGAAGTACTAAAACACCCCATATCGTTAGATGTCTTTGAATCTAGTCTGTTTTGGGTTACCAGAGATACAGGGGAATTGCTTAAACAAGACAAATTTGGAAGGGGTGTTGCAGTTACCATTCAAAGAGATTTAGTAAATCCTTCAGGAGTTAAGGGTAAAACGAAACCTTAGATTATTTTATTTAATTGTTACTTATTTTGTGCATATTTTAGTGTACCACAACTTGCGTTACAATACGTCAATAAATAATCCATGTCGCAATAACGAATGCTCCCATCTTTGTTTGCTGGTTCCTGGGGGTCACCGTTGTACATGTCCCGACACATCTGCTATACCTTCTCATAGAAGCAAAGCTGAAATTATCTGTGATGCAGCTGCAGAACGACAAAGACCATCTCCCAAAATCTGCACTTGTGAAAATGGTGGTGTTTGTAGAGAAGGTGAATCTGGGGAATTAACTTGTGAATGTCTTGAAGATTACCATGGAACTACCTGTGAGGTTCATACCGCACATAGTCGAACACCTGGAAGTTCGAACACAGCAGCAATTATAATTCCAATTATTGTTATACTGCTTGTGCTTGGAGCAGCAACAGGAGTTTGGTTCTTTATTAGAAAAAGACCTTTGTAAGTACTTAATTTGTTACTGGGGAAGTAATTATTAATTATTTATTATTTTTGTAACAGTGGTAAAGGATCAGGACTTGGAAGTTTATCCAGTAGTCAAACAGTTTCATTTAGGCAAGGAACTAATGTAGAATTTGGACCAAACACCTTTAGTGGAAATGGTACTGGCTCAGTTGAACCTATGGATGTTGCTTATAATTTGGATCCAATGAATAATAAAACTAGAGATTTCCATAACCCCATGTATGATGCTGTGCAAAATAATTCAGATACTACTGGAAATGGAAGTTCAGGTTTGAATATTTTAGGGTTTTAAAATGTTGCCTTTAATAATTCATATTTATTTTTAGCATTATATGAAGTTCCTGTTGATGTAACAAAATCAAAGAGTGACACGTTCACAGAACCACCAAGTGCTATCTTAGCACCATCAAGTGTGATTCATCGATCCTCACCACAAATTAATATAAGGCACCGTGAGTTAGATCCAACAGCGGATACTGGTAAGGACACGCAAAAGTTGGTGGAAGAAGACTGCTGATATATACCTAAATTCTCATTAAGATATTTATACTGGTTAGTACTGACACATATAAAAAAGTGATTTGAATTTGTTACTAATATTCCATACATCTATTTCTAAAATATTATTTAATTTTTATGCAGCTGTAATAAATATTTGTTAAGTAACATTTAGGATTATTTTAAACTATTGTTGTTAATGTACATTTGAGTTTATATACCAAATTGTTGACCTTGCTTGTGGGGAAATTTGAAAGAGTTTTTTAAATTTGGATATTTTGTTTACAGTAATACAATAAAATAATATCAGAGCACTGCATCTCTTTAAAAAGCAGAAAGTAGGACTAAAAAAGAGAATAAATATTTTTTTACCAAGTTATTGGTGTGCATGTGAATACTTGATGTAAAAAATCAGCATTTTAATAAGGATTCTTGTTTTGGTATAATATATCAATTAACCAAAGTGCCATTGAAATCTGAATTGGAAACTCTAATATGCTGATTTTAGGTGACTTGCTTAATTTTTGTTTTATATATTTACAACCGAATTTCTTCCATAATGTAAGATGTGTAAATATAGGATAGTTAGATTGTAATATATATTATCTATAAATTAATTAAAAGAACATTCAGATATATACAGACATACACAAATGGAGACTGCTTATTATATTACATTCCATAAATTTCTATTCAAGTTGGATTTTTCTTTTGTAATTTGTTTAATTTGTTATATAAGTTTAAATATTTGTTAAATATTCAGTATTTTATTAATGTGTTTAATGATATCTGGACCGTCCATGTAATAAAAAAAAAATCCAAAAAATATATTTCTTTAGTAGTAATCTTCCACTAGCAGTTGATATTCCAAAGTTTTATCAGTTACTCTATTTATATAAAACTGCTTTTGAAATATTTATATAAATCCTAGTAAACTAATTTTTATTGTGAGTATTTTTGATAAAACAAACTTTTACTAAGTAGGTAAACCAGAATAAATATAATTTTATTAGAACCTTTTGTCAATAATAAATATGTACTTATAAATATTCAATGTATACTCATAATAATTAGTTTATATTCAAATTGCATAGTATTATAATTCTGGGATCAAAGATGTACGTTTTTCAGTAACTATTATAGTGGTTTGTTTATAAATATGAGTTATTTGTATTCATTTAATAACCTTCAACTCCTTTTTTAGAGTTAAAATGCAATTATTTTTTTCACAATTTATTATTTTTTTCAAAAATTTTGTTTCTACAAGGTTTGGTTTATGTTTCTACAACTAATTTAGGAGAGTGTGCACTTCTTGAAAGTAATCCATGAGCGCATATATCGAAAACTCGAAGAAAACATTAGCGAAACGCAATTTGGTTTCCGAAACGGTCTCGGCACTAGAGAGGCCTTGTTCAGCCTCAACGTTCTGATCTTCTGATACAGAGAGCAACTACGACGTATTCTGCTGCTTTATAGATTTTGAAAAGGCCTTCGACCGAGTAAATCAAAAAAAGCTACTCGAGGCGCTTCATCTGTCGGGATTGGACTATAAAGATATTCGCATTATCTCGAACCTCTACTGGCAGCAGAGAGCCTCTGTATGTATTGAGAATGGAACATCCTAGGAGTTCGATATCTGCCAGGGAGTTCGACAAGGACGTGTGCTCTCCTCGCTGCTTTTCAACGCGTACTCTGAGGATCTTTTCAGAGAGGAACTAGAAGATGCATAGGAAGGAATTCTACTAAACGGAGTACTCGTCAACAACCCCAGATACGCAGACGACACTGTCCTGCTAGTGGATACCGCAGAAGGACTCCAGAGACTCATACAAAAGGTTGCCTGTCTGAATAAAAAATGGGATCAGACACAAGAGATCAAAATCTGCACCGATAAAGCTAGAATGACCTTCAACCGAATGATAAAAGTGCTCTGCAAAATGAACTTAAATCTCCATCTTCGCACTCGCATTGTCAGATGCTATCTCTTCTCGACATTGATGTACGGGGTCGAAGCCTGCACCCTGACTGAAGCCGCATGTAAACACGTAGCAGCATTCGAGATGTGGTGCTATAGGCGGATGCTAAGAGTTTCATGGACCTACCATATAACCAACGCAACAATACTTCAACGCAAGCAGAAGGAGACTGAAATTTTAAGAACTGTTAAACAAAGAAAACTTTCATACTTTGGACATATAATGCGTAACAACAAGTATGAACTGCTGCAGAACATCATGCAGGGTAAATTCGATGGCAAAAGAGGACCTGGACGACGTCAAATATCGTGGTTGCGCAATTTTAGACAATGGACCGGACCGACATCTATTAACTTATTTCGAACCGCAGTTAATAAAATAAGATGGACCAGAATGATCGCTAACGTCCACTGAGGATACGGCACATGAAGAAGAAGAGGCATATGTTGATATGCATATGTTACATATGTTGATTTTTTAGAGTAATATAAGAACATTCTAAAAATGATTACCACCACTGTATGCTGGATGTTAGCAGGTAACTAATCATTTGGCCCTCTGCGCCTCCTCGGTACAGTGCTCCACGCCGCCGGCAGTGTTCCGGCATGCACCCAGCCACCCCAGGTGGTGGCAGAGCATTGTAGTTCCCACAACATGGACTTTCTGAGATAAGCGAGAGCAGGGCAGGTACTTAGCACATGTTCCGCTGTCTCGACTTCTTCTTCAAATGCTCAAGTGGTGTCTACCTATGTAATTGTATGCATGTGTTTTTTTTATTTGACAGTGGCCCTTGATAAGCTGTAGGTTTCTTTGGAAAATTCGCAGATAGTACTCAGCTATTTTCTGGTAAGTTAGACTTATTGACCTCCTAGCCTGCCTACAAACTAAGAAGGCTTCCCATCCTTGCTTTAGCACATTAATAAAATAACCAACCCTAGTTTAGGGAGAACAGTTCTTCTTTTGTAAGTTCTGACCACCGCCCGGAAAGTGATCCCCACATATTTTTCCTTACGAAATTTAAGGACTAATCTGTAAATCTTTGTATTAGAACGATTCCAAGTCATTCCATTGCGTGATATGACGTTTTTTTTTTATTTAAAAAAGTAAGAATCTCTTGAAATGTCATTTCAACGATCAATTAAAAAAAAATTCCATTCCTCATATCAAAAAAAGATACCGTTTTTATCTGCAATATTTGCAAAGGAAAATTTTGTATTGCAGTTGGGTTAGGTTAGTTTAGGTATATTTTTTTAATTTATTTGTGACCTCCTTTTTATTGTAAAACTTTAATATTAAGGTTGTTTTCTTTCAGCAAACTAGTAAAGATCTTTAGGGATATGTTATGAGGTTCTCCTTCGGAAGCTTCCATGCCAACCTGTCAGCCTCACTGTTACCTTGCTTTTATCCAGCTTTATTTCGTTACCTCTATAAGGGTGTTGTCGCATTCCAATACTATTTGGGAGGTAATCTTATGACTGTTCATTGATAGTATGGCTGCTTTCTGTGAGAAATTGAAAGCTTTTACCCCGAATATCATGGTTAAGAATTAATTTTTCATATTTTCTTCAACGATTTCAGTTTTGCAGAACCGTTGCATATTTCCCAAAGGTTATATTCAGTTCTTGCGAGTATACGCCCGTACCGGAACCCTGTTTTGTTTGCGAATCAGTGTAGATATGGAGTAAATCTCCTTTCTCTACTTTGATCCTCTGAGTTGTTATCTATTAAAGACATATCAAAGTAACACGTTGTGTGTTTTTCATCCCAGCAGGGGTGTTCTATTGAAATCTGATATGCAATCCTGCGCATAATACACTATCTAACTTCACCTACAACCGGACCAAGTTATCTGCCTTAAGGGCATTTTATACTTTGGTTAGTGCAAGTGCGAGTGTTTAGTAAAAACACTAAACCCGTTTGCACACCAAGTGTTTAGGGTAGGTGTTAATTAATTTTGCGAGTGAACTGTTAAGTAGACTTCCATAAGTAGTGTAATTAGTACACCTGTATGTTGAGCAGGCTAGATCTCGACTACCCCCACCATCACTGTTTCGATATTGGATAATTGCTGGATCAAATTTTAGAGAGTGGAAAACTTGTATAAGGATTTAAATAATATGCGAATATATTTTTTTATTGTTGTTTATTGACGACTGGTTGGTTTCGACTATATACGGCTGCTGCGTATTCTCAACTGCTTCGAATGGGTGGTGAGGGTAGCAACAGTAGCAACCCCCAATAAGCTTAAGTGCGGGTGACAACCCCCACTTATATTTTATATGAGAATATTGAACAATCACAGAAAAAAGAATAGAAGCAGTAGAACTTTTATCAGTGCTTATCAGTTATCATTCATATATTTAACTGAACCACTTTCTCTCCCATAATCTCGGGATTCTCGTTCTATATGTAACTTTTCCGCAATTTCCTCAACAGCAAAATTCAATATTTATTTTAGTACGTCCACTACCAATAAAATGAATGAATGAAGTCCTTTTACACTTTAAAACTTAACATAAAAATAATATTTTAATATTTCTAATCTCTGCACTTAACACTGCTAAATACTACTAAACATCTACACTCGCACTAAACATTTGCAAAAATTTAATCACACTTGCACTAATCAAAGTGTAAACAGGGCTTCAGTGTTAGTTGTCTTACCGTGTATGGGTCCCTTTTATTGTTCCGCCGAAGCACGTTGAAACTATAATAATTAAACAAATTTTTAGCTACGTTTCAGACATAAACATTACAAAAAAGCAAGGCAAAAAAAGCCTGCCGCGTTTGGGGGTCGTTGCGCCGACTGTAGAAGGCATGATATGGTTGGGTCTCTCGGTATATATCTGGGTATAGTATTGCTTTTAGTTTTTAATAGTGCACATTAGTAAGAGTATTACATTGGTGTCGAAGCGTTTATGCAAAATATCTTTAGAAATCACAAATTACTGTGACTTGCAAACTTATGAGCAACAGATTCAGCTCTAAAGAAAAAACCATCTGGTAAGTCTGGAACCTTCCGAACACCAAAAAATATTTTAGTCGAAGGTTCTGCACTCATCTTTATTTCCTACACTATATAATAAATAATAAAATAATAAAGATAGTGCAAGAACTCTGTGCTGCAGACAGGGAAAACCGCCGACTTATTATTAATTGCAAAATAACGGCGCTCATAGCAATAAACCGGGGTTTTCTCTGCTATCAGCTTATCAAATAATTCGATGTGATCATTATTAGAGCTTTCTTAGATAAATTTTCATTTCTTCACTTTACATCTTATTTTTTGGGTTAGATTAGATATGGACAGTTGGTTATGAGAGTTACTTAGGTTAGCTTCCAAATTCACAAAGATAATCGACCATTTCGGGACTTGTTTCCAACCCTATGTAGAAGAGCATATTACTTTGACAAATTAATATTTTAATTGAAACCAATTTTATTCATTGGTAAAGTCTAGATTATTATAATTACTGAAGTGATCAACTATTTGTGATAAAAAAGAAATACATTGACAACTAACCTAACTTAACCTAACCTAACCTAACCTAACCAAACTTTTTGGTGGCTTCTTCGCAAAATTGTTTTAAACTGAAAAACGACTTAAACATAAAATTATAACAGCTCAGTGCACCTGGTTTCGGTTCAAAAGGGTAATTTATTATAACTGTGAAAAAAATTACTTTAAAATTAAAAAATTAAAGTCAAGTGTGATGTTGAGTAATCAATCGATATTTATTGATGAATGATAATAATAGTAGTAATAAAAATTCTTTCAAAAGTATTTACCTTTTACACCATACCATACTTTACTTTGTTTACAGCGTGGAAGCAAATGCAAGAGGCCTTTGCCCAAAAATGGGACGAAAACGGTTGATGATGATGATTACTTTGTTTCACTATTTACATAACTTATTATAGTTAGTAAGTTATTAATAACATTTGTATTCTCATAAAGACTAATGGTGCTATTCTGAACACATCGATGTTATGTTAAACATAATTTTGCTTTTTTTTCAGTAAATAAAGGTCATATTGTTCGAAAATCGTTTTTCTTTTTACAAACAAGCAAAACATCAAAATAGGAAAACGTAATACGAATAATACGAAGTATATTTACAAAAAAAAAAGCAAAAATAAGTTTGACATAACAGCGCTGTTAACTAACATTTGTGTTCAGAATAGCACCA
>JARJDX010020195.1:0-10370 GCA_030264735.1 Gymnusa sp. GC000175 | reverse complement strand
AGACTGCAATCTCTCCGATGCTACGTGTGGTCTGTGTTACTTTATGTAGGCGGAACTTATGACACGCTCGATAGTACTACTAAGCTAAAGCATTCGAAATGTGGTTCGACCACAGAAGGTTAAAAATTTCGTGGACATCGCACACCAGCAACGAACAAGTGTTGCAAATATTGCATAAAGATAGAGAAAACCGCAAAACGAAGGAAACTTAGCTATTTCGGCCACATCGTACGTGGACCACAATACCACATGCTCCGGCTAATAATGCAAGACAAAATCGAAGGAAAGAGATGGATTGGCCGAAAAAACCTATCATGGTTTACAAACATACGAAAATGGACAAATTTAACACGAGGACCGCAGCAGACCGATCCGCATACTAACAGCTAATGGAAGTGATAACAGCCAACGTCTGAAAACAGATTCGGCATCAGAAGAAGAGAAGGAGTTTAACACACATAAAGATATAGGCTGCACTCTCAAGCAACCCGACTCTGAGAGATGCGGTCGGCAACGGTCAATACAGGCCTGGCACTCTTCATGGGTCAGCGGGCCCGTTTAAGAAGGCCTGGGACGCGTCACCAAACCCGGGGCTAGCGGATCATCCTAACAGCACATTTCCCAGCGCCCCTTTCGGTCAGCGGGATTCGGTGCTGGGCTTTTCCCTGCTCGCTTTTTAATGTGCTTTAATTTAGAGGGTAGTCTCGCCTGCTCTGAGGTCGTGTCTAATACGCGGAATTCCTCCCTACCTATTAACGCCGATGTGTATTACTACACAACGTGAGCAGATAGAAAAGAGCGACGTCATTGTCAACTCGATCAGCCCAAAACACGGTGTACGACTAATTGTCTACGCCTTCTAAAGGACCGTATCCAAGATCCTCTGCCGCATTCGCACGTGGCGAGGAGTTAGATGCCGTCGTCTTAGAACGAATCTAGGACATAACGGAGTTTGCTTCCCGCATAAACGTTCAAACATACGAACATGTGGAAACGAGGAAGATCCGGGCCTGACGCAAACGCCGCGTGCGTTGGTCTCCCGACGGCGACGTGCTCGAACACTGGACACAGACGCGCGCCGAAGTTTAAAAAGAACCTGAACCTGAAGAAGTATCTGACTAATGCCCTATCATAGGTTAATCGCACCCCATTAATGAGACAGATTAGCGGGCCGCTGACGGCCTATATACTCGTTAACCCCAATCAACCCGCCGAGGTATAGCCCGACACGATCCTGTGTCGTGGAAATTGAAGCGACCCTCAGCCAGGAGTGGTCTAGGAACAATATCCAAGGACCGCAAATTACGTTCGAATTGTCGATGTTTATGTGACCTGCAGCTCACAAGTTACGCGCAATTTGCTGCGTTCCTCACCGACCCACGAGCCGAGTGGTCCACCGTTCAGGTTTTGTTGCTTTCTTCTTGTAAAGATCTTACCATTAACTTATTTCTTCTAGTGGCCGTGTTTATTTTTTACACTCTCATGCTTTGTTCATGTTCTGGGTTATATATATAAAATATTGCAAAATTTTAAAATTGCACCGCTTTAAAAACTTTTACCAGCTCATCTGCTCTTTTTAGATGTGACAAGGGCCACTTCTTGCCCCACCCTGTGGTCGCCCATGAATTAATGCATTATTACACTTGAAATTTGTATACGTTTTCTTATAGTTTTCATTCTATGTCCACAATATATCCTAAATAATATACTAAAGAAAACTAAAACAATTCCAAATATACCTAAAGCGTTCACATCATGCTTATAAATAATGCAACTTAAGAGAACAGAAAAGCCTTGCCTAATTGTAGAAATAATAGCAAACACTACAGGTCCAAAGGCAGATAATGTGCTATATATGAATAATTGTCCGGCTGCTGAGCATACAGATAATAAAATACAATCTAAAATAAAGCTAGGAAATTGTACCATAAAATTTAAGGAAGTAGAAAAACTACCCTGTTGCAATAAAGAAACAGCAGTAAAAGTACAAGAAAATAAATTAACAGCACACATCATTTGTACAGGTGTCATAGAATACTGTTTAAATAAAGAACCTTGCCAATTAGATGTAAAACTATCAAAGGCTATATAGGAACATAAAAGGATGACACCAGAAAACGTTGTAATTGTAGAACCTAAAAACAATTTCTGTGTAATGTATTCAGGAAATACTTAATCATGTAACCTTTATCGTTTCCAGTGTCCATCATAAAAAATAACATGCCTATAGATAAAATGATGGCAGTTACATATTCATAGTATTCATATTTTGCACGTGATATAATTTTTCCCATGATCATAACAGGAATTGTTTTCGCCGCTTTAGCCAAGACCTAAAACAAAATCAAAAAATATTAAATACTAATTCCATTTCCATGTTACCTGGTGCGGAAATGAAACATATTTTAAAGCTTCGTATTGACACCAAGAACTTAAAATATTAGATAAAGAACAAAACACATATTTATACATTGGACATTTATGTCTGGGTTGTCTGCGACACATAATTACAAAACCTGACATACAAAAAGCTAAAATTCGATTAACAAAAACTAAAAACTGAGAATCTTTAAAATGCCCTATTTCATCCTTAGAATTTTGATATTGTTGTGTCATCACTTTTTCTTGCAGCACACCCCATGATAAAAATGATACTTGTAAACCCATAAAATAAAATAATAATAATAAGGCATCTTGTAGTGGTGTCCTTGCAGCTGCAGGCAGAGTTGTTGATGTTGTTCGATCAACAATTTCTTCTTCTTCAAAACATCTGCTTATAATTCCGAAGAAACAGTTATTCCCTAAAAATATTCACAGCAAAAAAATATAAATTACCTTTAAATATTAAATTTACCTGCTTTATCTAAGTAATTAATTTTTCTAATATATTTATATACTATATACCCAGGAATTAAAATTGTTAAATACCCGAGAATATTAATAAAGCCATGGACGATCCATCTATATTCTGGTGCTACATCTTTTAAAACTTCAGTGTTAATCGCCGATTTATTTATTAAAATTAATAATCCAGTTGTTAATAATACTATAAAACTGAAAGTTTCAAATAGATAATTGTTATTTACTTCTTTGTATAAACTTTTACCATATAATTATTTCAGGTCCATTTTTGGCCATATTTATTGGGCTATAGCTTCTAATACAAATTTAAAATAAATAATTAATTATTCACATTTTTACACTTTTAACACATATAAAATAAACATTAAATTAACCTAAAAATATTTAGTTGTCAACGTCAATAATACAAATATGTATTGGCAGGCAACCAAATATACACAACAACAATATAAGTTGCATAGCATGCACAGTACTATCTAAAATAATGTAGAGCAGGGGTCCCCAACCTTTTTGTATCTAAGAGCACATTATAGAATACAGGTCGGGCGTAGAGCACAAATTATTTTTTAAGTAAATTTATAGTTGGACATAATAAGTCAATAATATACATAATATACAAATATTTTTAATTCTAATAGTATAATTTTAATGTTGATATGCTGCTATAGTAATCAATACTCCAATAACGATGACATAGAGGGAAAATGGCAATGTATAAAAGAAGTTGTAACCACTGCAGCCGAAACACAAAAAGAAGCAACTCCAAAACTGAATGCCAAACAAAAATAGATGCAAAGTATAAAGCGGGATCCAAAATGCTGCAAAAACGAACTCGAACAATACAACAAAATGCTTAGGAAGTAAAACTAAACTGTTTTGCTAAGTGCTAAGAAAAATTTATGGACCCATAAATGACAACGCTTCAGAATGAATTTTGAACTACATCAACTATATGACGAACCATCAAATGGTTGCCCCAAATAGGGGCCGGAGACCACAACGCTTCAGAATGAATTTTGAACTGCATCAACTATATGACGAACCATCAAATGGTTGCCTCAAATAGGGGCCGGAGACCACAGGGAAGACCAAGAATTCGTTGGGAGAATGGTATTGCTAAAGACGCGGACAAGATCGGATTAACGAACTGAAAGAGGGCCGCCAGTGACCGATTCAACTGGGGTAACCCCATTAGACAAATTGCTAAAGTCCTTAACGGACCGTAATGGCAACCGCATGAGAGAAAGAAGAAGAATATAATTTAAACATAGAAATTATTGTTTTTAATTTTTTTATCGTCGCACGGCGGGCACACTTAAAATGGTTGGTGCGTGCCATGGTGTCCGAGGGCCTAGGGTTAGAGACACCGGCTATAGAGCCGATTGAATAAAAATCTCTTTATCTTCTTAGCATTCCATATCAGCTTAGCGAACGTTGGCTATCATGTTTCCTACTATTATTTTATTGACCACTGCTCTAAACAGCGACTCTGTCGTTTGGACAAACCATTGCCTTAAAGTTTTGCAGCTATGATGTTTTTATCTTTTCTATGCTTCTTTTTCCAGATATTTTTCTTTGCATGATTAAGTGTTAAGCGCCGTGTGTCTCGTAACTTGTGCAAAGTGTGTGAGCATTCTCGTCTTGAAGTACTCTCCAGTACGGTGGCATTTTGGACTCTTTACATCCAGTTGATATGAAGCATTCGTCAGCAGCACCACATCTTAAAAGATTTTAATTTTTTGTAAGTTGCTTCCGTCAGTGCCACTATCAGTTTTATGTGTTCTTGGTACTTATGTATAGTATGAGAATCGAGAACACACAACTCCTTTAGTATTCTTATCCACAAGGCAAAGCATAATTCGTGTGAACAAAGTACTTTTTTTAAGTCATATATCATTGGAAACATCTTTTGACTGTATATTCAGTGCCACTGTCAGTGTGATGTGTTCTCGATACTTCTGTATAAAATGGGAATCGAAAACACACAACTCCTTTAGTATTCTTATCCATAAAGCAAAGCATAATTTGTGTGCAAAAAGTACTTTTTTAGGTCATATATCATTGAAAACATTTTTTGACTGGATATTTAAAAATATAAAAATATACAGGGTGTACATTAGAAATAAAAAAGTTATACCCTGTTATAATAAAATGAACCACCCTGTATATTAAAATACTTTAAGGATGCCTTATTTCCAACATAAAAGCATTCCGCTTTGAAAATATTTTATATTTGCACAATTAACCGAACCGCATTAAGTAACTCACCCTGTATATAAAAGTAAAAATATTTAATGCATTTTTATTTGTTTTATTTATTGATATTAATTAATACAAAGTTAAACAATAATAATAATATAAAAAAATATAAAAAGATTAAATAATTAAGCTACAGTTAAGTACAACTTGCCAAGTTCACGGTGGCATCTGACTAATGGATGCGCACTAGTATCTTTCTCGTTAGAGTGAGGACAATCGTAATGGACAGCGTCACTTCTTCTCTTCTCTTCTGCGCATTTAATATGCCACGGTGAATTTGGCAAGCTGTACTCGTTCAGATTAAAAGGATAATACTAATTTACTGTTAAATATTTCTAGTTAACCCTAAAAAATTAAAGAATATAAAGAATATATAATTAATGCCATTAAATATAAGAAAAGTTAATCGAGGTTTCCATTTATGTTGTTGTTGAAAACCAAAAACCATTACTGAAAAAAAAAAAAACAAAACAAAATTTAGTTTTCAATTTATATGTAGAAAGCTAATTGATTACTTAATATTTTTTTTATAAAATAGTAAAAAATAAATAAATATAAAATAAAAGGATTTTATGTTAAATTTAATTTTAAATTGAGCCACTAAAAGATATAAATTGATAGGTTTTCTATAAACAAATTTGGTTTATAAAGGCAAATTGACTGATAAAAAAAAATACTAAACCTGATGAACTGCGATGATTTTATAAATAAACTTCAAGTACTTTGCCACCAAGTGTTACACCATGAAGAGATGTGACAGATTTTGCGCCATCAGCATAATTGGTCATTTTAACGCTCATGCATTTTGAGTCAGGCCCATCAAGAATACTCGTAACAGTTTCAACATTTCCAAATGTTTCAAAAAGAGATTTTATACAGACCACATTGGCTGCGGTTGGTAAGTTGTAAACAAGAACGAAGCAAGGGGTGTATTCCTTAAATTGCATCCAACTTGGTCGAGAAAAACGAACGCGAATGGGAATAACGTGTTTCGAATTTTCTGCTGTAATTCCAACTCCATTAAGTGCTAAAAGAGCATTCACGGCTTCATAATGAGCTGAGAAACGAATACTGGCTACCCCTTTACTAATAAACATGTTAAGATTTACATTGAATGCACGTGAGTATATAACTTGTGCTGAAATAATTTTTCCAGAATTTTTAAAAAGATTTATTAATTTCTCTTCAGTGTAGCCGAGTGGCAAGTTTGACACGTATAAAACTGTGTTTTTCACTGATGTGGAGAGCGAATACGCAAATGATATTTTTAGCGTTGATTTGACCATTCTACTCTTAAGAATGCGAATGGCTCTTTTAGCAAAACGAGCTGTTGTGTAAGTCACAAATAAAAATTTTCGTTTAGCAGCTTGATCACCTGCATCTTGAATATTTTCCACTGGACCCAAACCTTTAAACATAATATCTAATTCCTCCACATTTGAGTGCTTCGGATTATATTTGACGATAATCTTCTTTCGAAATACATGTTCCATTTTCAAAAAGTTAGGCTCCCACTGGATTGTTAGAAATTTACACACCGTCAAGACTATTTAGAGACGTGCACCACCTTCAACGATCTATATGCAACTGTTAAATTAAACTTCAATTTAAAATGACTCGATTATTTGTTTTTAAAACAGAGCAATTAAGATACCAGGTAATGTTCTGATACCATTACTAATCATGCGAATATGAAAAATAGGTCTTTGCTTTTATAACACATTCAATTCGTTTTAAAAAGTGAATCATTCTGATTTATTTATCAACATTGTGAGGTAAATGTTTTAGTACTTTCAATAACTGAGATCAGTATTATTATTAATATCGTACAAGTGTTTAAAACATTTAATCCCTTTAGTACATGGCCTATTTTACGTATGGGTACATGGTGCAATTTCCCAGGGCAGAAAGGGCACGTGTATGTTGTAATAACCAATTTTTTAAATTATTATCATCAGTATCTATATTGATTTTGATACTTTAAAATACTCTTGCTCCCATCCAGGTGTCATAAAAGTTTTGAACGAACCACGGACAAATATGTTTTCGTAGTCTAAAAAGCACAAATATACAATTTCATTTAATCTTGAAAGTTCAGTACAAGAATTTGTGTTGCGACTATTGCCTCTCTTATGCCTAGCCATTGTCTGAACCCAAACTATGACTCACTTAGCTTATTTTTACATTTTCTATAGAGCCTCTGATATATGATTTTGAAGAATAGCTTTAAAGTGTAACTCATGAGACTGATAAGCCTATGTTCTTTGGATTTTTTCGCGTTTTTTTTTTGGTCAGTTGGATAAACGTTGATGAGAGCCATTGCTTGAAATAGATATCATAGATTGTGTTCAAAATTTTGTATAGGACGTCTATGCACTTTTCATCGGGAAGTTTAGGTAGATATTATCTGGTCTCACCGCTTTGTTGTTCTTTTCAGTTTGTATAACTCTTCCGATTTCATCTTTACCAATTGAAGGGCTCATTACAGTTATTATTTGGTTCTTCCTCTAAAAAGAGATTGCTTATATATTCCTTCGAGACATCTTTTTTCTGTTAAACTTCTAGGATTATCTGATTGTTTCGGTTTACTAACATGGAGAAGTTTTTTGTTTGGTGTACCCCAGCAGCCAACAAATTGTTTTAGTTTTTTTGTGCAGGTTAAAGCCGTCATGTAACACCTATAACCCCCTATTAGCCATTCATTTTTCGCTATTCTAATTTTATTTCGTATGAGTTTTTGAATGTTTTTGTTGTTTTTGTAGTGGAAGCATCACATTGGTTCCTACTTTTTCGCCGTTCATCATCAATAAAAGAATTTTACTTTTCATCTATGTTTGTTTTCGATCCAGTGTTTTGTGACAGTGTAACTCAGCGGTCAATGCATCCGGTTGCTGAGTGCAAGATCGTGGGTTCGCATCCCACAGCATTAAAAATATTTATTTAAATGGTCAACACTGCCTCAACTCCACAATCCGCCTTGTCAGCGTGAGGTTTCATTAGTAAAACCTTCTTTTGACCGGAGAGAAATTATGCAACTCAAGTGGTTCGGAATCCTCGTTAAACAGTAGGTTCATCTGTAATGTAAGTTGCCAGCATTACAGGCTTTGCGCCAGAAGTGGCATGATAAAATGCTGAAGACGACAACGACTTTGTTTTGCGTGCTGTCAATCAATATCTCTTTTATTTGATCCCATATGCATGTTAGGTCTTCGTCTTCTCAATTCTTTACTAGCTTGGTATTAATTTTATTACTAATATCATTTTTACAGCTTCTCTTATGTTTTCCCATTTTAGTTTCTTATAATCTTTTCTTCGCTTAGAAGTTAATCTTTTGGGGTTTTAAAGCTTAAGTTTTAACTCAGCCAGTAGTAATGTATGGTCGGGCGGCGACGGCATGTCTGCTTCTGGATAAGTGTATGCCTTTGTAATTAGGGGCTAAATCTTTTATTGATTAGTATATAATCTGTTTGATTTCGGATTATATTATGTGGTTGATTAGCAGGAGATTTCCATGTGTATACGACGCGTTGGTAATTGAAACCAACTGTTGCTTTCATGTGTTCGTCTTGATAGATTTGCAGGAGTCGATCTTCTTTCATTTTGTATTTCAAGTTCAAAAAGTCCTAAGGGTTCTTCAAATCTC
The DNA here is from genome assembly GCA_030264735.1 of Gymnusa sp. GC000175. Classification (NCBI taxonomy): domain Eukaryota; kingdom Metazoa; phylum Arthropoda; class Insecta; order Coleoptera; family Staphylinidae; genus Gymnusa; species Gymnusa sp. GC000175. Next base: position 1,606 of record JARJDX010020195.1, on the reverse strand, counting down.
TTATCGCCCAGCTTTCAGTTTAAATTCTCCAATGATTATATTTACAACTTGCTTCTTCGTAAGTTAGGAGTAGACATTTTATTTTAGAGTAAAACGGTTTTATTTTCTCATTTGCTGCATCGGCTGTTAGGGCGTAAACCTGTAGGATGTTTAGGTTTACTGGTTTGGCATTCAATTTAATTAGAGCTCTTCTGTCAGAGTAGCGTGCAAAATTAGTTACATAGGAGATGTTCAGAGATAACAAAATCGAGTCTGTTTCTGTGATTTATGTCCTGGTTATTTGTGTAGCAAAGGGTGCCACCATAATTTTTTAGTACACCTAATAATCTATCCCGAGTCTTTTCATTTATTTATTTATTTTATATTATACTAAAATTTCAATCTCTAATTCGAACATTTCGTTTTCGACCTTCACGGCGATAGCCCCGACGACGTCGCGACGCCTTCAAAGTTAAAAAAAGAAAAGTCAATATGTCTAAAATTACGGGTTTCTGAAAAAAAATTCTAAACAAAAATTAAAGATTGTCTAAATATCTATAAAAAATTCAAATGGCTAGAAGAGATTCGAGAAATTCCGTTTACCTCGATTTTTCGTTTGAAAATTTTCCGTTTTTTCAAAAAGTCAAAAGCGTTTTTTCCCCTTTTGACTCCCACAGAAATATTTGTAAGAAAATTCTTTGTGCCAAATTAAAGTACGCAATAAATGCTATCCGATGCTTTTTTTTTTTCAAATTCCGACGTCTTTAAATTTTTAAAATCAAACCACGATATCTCCGAAACCTCAGATAAAAAAAAAATTTGTACTTTTCTACTAGATCGTCTAAACTAAAGATCTACAAAAAAGTCTTATAACCCGAATACGTACGACCCGCATGTTAACTTTATTTTCGATTTTAGCGGACGTGTTTGGAGGCGTGGCCGCATTTTTTGAAATTTTAGAAAACTTTTGCATCTTAGCTTTTGGGAACTAAAGGCGCCACATTTCTCAAAGTTCTCTCTGGGAGAAGGTAGTGCGAAAAACAGTACGGTGTTCAGACGTTTTTAAATTTTGGCGTCGTGACACCATATCTCAAAAACGGCGCCACCTGGCCGAATGCGGAAAACGGCGTTGGTTCGGAATCGACAAGATAACCCAAAAACGAAAATTTCTTTTCTTAGTATTAATATTTATGGGCCAAATAAAAATTATTATATTTTGGGGGTCGTTTGCAGGGGTCCACGTCAAAGAATATAACTTTAGTAATTTTTATGCCACAGTGCCCAGATTTTGGCGTTCGATTAAGAAAGAAAGCGCGAACAATCTCTGTTGACCAAAAGTTTAAATTTTGCCCCGTTTTCCGCTATAAATTTTTAAAGTTCAAAATAATTTCGTGATTTTTGAAAATGGCAAAATAAGGGTTGTACGCCATCCCCGTGTATTTTTCCAAATAATATTATCATAGTCGACGTACGCAAGTCATTTTTATTGAAAAAGGTTCTTATACCCGGAAGACTCTTTTATTTTCAACAGAAATATTATATTCTTAACCCCATATAACGAAATTTTTACAACTGTTTTTCCTTCATTTTCTTACCGAGGACGAAGTTTTCCCTAAATTTTCTTTTT
>JARJDX010020170.1:0-35700 GCA_030264735.1 Gymnusa sp. GC000175 | reverse complement strand
CAAAATCAACTTTTTCTGAATGAGGGAGGTCGAAAACGGATATTTCCGCAAAAATCTCGATTTTGAAAATTGTCGCGATTACTATACTTTAATTTACTTTGTAAATGAAAGTAAAAAGAATTATTATTATTATTATACCATACCAGCATCACGTATCACAGTTTAAATAACGTTCGTTAAAATTTCGTATACATTAGAGACGTTTTGTTATTATTATAATTGTTGCAATTAAGCAATTTGCCAACAATTTTTTATATATCTATGCGCTTGGCGCGACATCTTGAGGAGAAATTAGTAAGTTATGGTCCGTTGACAATATAAAATACGTTTTTAAATTATGTATTTTCGAATAAGGATCAAGAATTATTGCTATTCGCGCAAGACATTTGTAAAATAGTTCCGGAAATTCTGAAATTTAATTCTCTAATTTCTCACGTCTCTGACGTGACAACTGTCGATCAGTTTTTTACTTTTTTAAATATAAAGTATTGTAATTGTCAAAAAAAAGTTGAGATTTTAGTGGCAATACACCTTTTATGGTCTCCTGAACAAGAAGAATTGACCAAAATTAAAAAATGTCTAGTGGATGTGTGTGTGTGTGGCAAGTTTTTGTGGGCAAGGTTTCTCAAAAACTATTAAAAATATCACTACAAAAATTCATATTTAGGCTTTTAACAATAATTGGAAAATCCCAGTTACTTTTGGCGGAAATCCACCAACGGGAACAGGTAGTTTATTGGTGAGGTTTTTCGTTTTTTTGCAAATATTTAAAAAAACATCAGGATTCTGGAAAAAACATAGGAGTACAAAAGTGTCTAGAATTGAATTTGAAACACATTCTGTTGTTATCATTTTTTCAAAATTTTACATTTTAAAAACTCATTGTATGTTAAAGTCAGGTGGTGATAACATCAGCGTATTTCCTTTACTACAACTTTTTTTTTCTTAATAAATCTAATTTAACTGGTGGAAAACCGCAAGTTATAATATACGAGGTCATTATTTGCAATTATGACATATAAATTAAAATCTGATTTTAAAACATCCAATTGTTGTCAAGCGCCGCCGCTAGAGCGGTGCTCGCATCGCACTTTAAGAAACGGGTAAAGCGTATAAGCCCAAGCCTCATGACATTTTAAATAAAGTGAAAAATATCTCTACAGGATATTTTACTGTTAAAAATTTTGCACAGTGCCACCCCAAAAACTACGGCGCTCTCTTATCTTGATGTCAAGATTAAAAATAAGCTAAGCTTTTATAAAATTTGTGCAAATGAAGAAATACCACTCTCTGAAACTAAAACTTCAAGATCGATAGCAAAAGTAAACCAGGCAAAAATAGAGGCTTATAAATGTACGCCTTAGATCGCTTAGATGAAATAATTAAAAATGTAAAAAAGTTAAAGCAAATATGGGTTTTCCTTCTCTAAAGGAAACAATATTAGTATTGTTAGTGGCTAAGATCAGGTAAAATTTATTTAAAATATAATTCGTGCCTAACTTATAAACGCTGCATTTATTAATTACGAAAATTAGACGAGTCCACAAGTAGAACAAAGAACTTAGGAATATTAGGAATGCCACCAGCAATTTGAAACTTTATCCATTCGATTATAAATAAATGATCTTGCTTAGACCTTTATTTCTTTTGAAACCCTAAAATTTTAATGGATTCTGTAGACATGCATATTTATTCACCACATATCGTTGGATATAATAAACATAAATATAGGACGTATATTAAATTGTATAAGAAAACGTATAAGCCAAAGTTTTCAATTAATGTGTCTTATGGCCACTTGTTTTTTGTGTTTTAAAACCTTGCTTTTATGTTGTATAACTTGCACCGTCAGAAAATAGCAAATATTGTCGGACTGCCAGATTCCTTGGCGTTATCCAGGATGCACCTCGAGAAATTATATTAAATCGTATAGTAACATCCAGCACAGTGTCTTTTATGTATGTGTGTAAAAATACTTTCTTTTAGGAAGTAAATATAACACAACTATTTTACCTAAGCTGAAAAATTTTAGAACCAAAAAACTCTTTTTGATTGAGAAAGCTTTAACGGTATTTAACAATTAGTGTTTTAAAATTGCGAAAATGTTCGTTTGCACAACGACTTAATGGTTTTTAATGGTGTGCTAGCGTTAATGTATTTTCAACTTTTACATAATTTTTTTTTTTTTCATAAAATGAAGCATTAATATTTAAGTGGTAAAAAGAGCAACCCGTAATCACATAATCAAGAATTCCAATGGAAGAGAATTATGTAGTAGACAATGTTTATGTTATTAAAAATTTATGGTCATTTATTAGTGCATCATTATATGTGCTCGTAAAAATATGTATATTTTCTTCAGAGAATGGAAATTTATATCACAAAACTAACGAAATATTCAAGAAAATTATGAATAATTTATTCGTTTATATAAAATTTATGTAAAGCAATAAAAGCATAATATTTATTGTGTTATAACATTCCCCGCAGCATAATAAATTGTTTATTTAAAAGTATTTTAACTCACATTTACTATAGAACATCCAAATCTCTTGTCACATAAAAATGCGATCTCCGCAATAAAAGTGGGATTAATAAAATAAAATTGAAATGTCAACAATAAAAATTAATTAATTTTTATATAAAATTAGGCCGCCCCTGTTATATTGTCCTTAGTAAACAAAGTACTGTTATGTCCCCTTTAATGTGAAATGAATTGACAGGCAATTAATCGACTAGTGATGCAAATTTTGACATGGCCCTTAAATGATTAAGTTATAAACTTATTAACGTCCCAAGTTTCTAATGACTTGTTTATTTTAACCCTATAACATAGGGTAGTCTAAATTATTACAGTTGAATAACATAAAGGACGAGTACCTTCTGGGACTTTAATAATAGAAAGAAATAACCTGCGATTTTTTTAAATACAATTTAATTTGTGTTATGCATGTAAAATTATTCTACTAGAAATAGGTGAAAATATTACACTTTCCTTTGAATTTCCTTTTTTATTTTTACAACATTATATGCAAATATGCAAGTATGTAGGTTTGAAATAAATATTGTTATTTATAAAATTATACAACCAGAGTCAGCTGCAGGGGAAATAATATCTATTTCCGGGTTATGTTTGTTATCAAGCTATCAATCAAAGCGAGATGCCCATCTATAATTCCGGCATGGTCTATATAATATCAGTCCTCTTCATACGTAACCAATGCCACGCAAGCAAGTATTGACTGAGTATTGTTGATCTGTACATATAACTTTCATAAATATATTCAATCTTGTGAGCTTAATACGACAGATATTTATTATATTTTTGGTGCGCAGCAATATAAGTGCAAACATATAAACGCCAATGCGAAATTAAAATTACTGAAGCGTAAATGTGAATTTATCCTTTCGACCAGTAAACATAAATAAATCACTGGAAGTTCAATGGGAAAAATAATTGATGCTTGTTTTTAGTGGAGATTTATAGTGAGATGAAAGTTTTATCTTATTAAACTTGTTTTGAGGTGAATTTTACCTGACAAGATAACATATTTACTTTATTAGGTTATTTAACTCTATGAAGTCTTATGTGTTGTCAAGATTAATAAAAAAAGTTTTTTAAAATGTTATTTAAATTTTAACAAAGTTTGTGATAACACAAAACAATATTGAGTTCGATTGATTTTTTTTTAATCTTCCATATTACCAACTACTCAGTCTCCTATACTATATGGGGCATCCTAACGAAGGCGGAAACAGAGGCTCTGCATTTGTTACCTGTATTTAACACTACGAATTGCCGAAAATCAGTACTATGCAGATGCAAACCACAACTGTAAACATTCAACAGAAAAACGGAAGCAACTTGTCAGTCTCAGCTGGGAAATTCGCATTAGGGCGGAAACTTTCACTTTTTAAGCAACTCGATCCAAAGATTTGTGGCGGGGAGTCCAAGAAAAACCTTTACAAAAAAACTGCTATACCAAGAAGTTATTCTGAGAAAATGTGCCAGTATGTGGGCTGGGAAGCCCACTTACTGGCCGACTGACCAAAACATAACACCAGACTTGATGGATTTCTTCATAGTATCCTCTAATTGAATTGAAGTAGAAGAGAATATTGAAAAATGTACTGCTAACAAGAAAAAAAATTCTGATGTGGTCACCACCCGACATACAATGAGTTTTTAAAATGTAAAATTAAAAAAAAATGATAACAAGAGAATTTGAAAAATCGACCATTGGGAACAAAGGTAAATATGCTAACGACTTTAACGACGCCATCCATGGGCTGTAAAGCTGTAAAGACTCTGAATACAACCAAAATGTACCACTAGAAAATAAAGAGAAAATCAAAAAACGTCGAATGGCTCGAAGAATGAGACATCCCACCCGCAATTCCGCAGATAAAGATTGTCTCAATCTGAAGAGCCAAGAGATAAAGCGACTAATCCATAAAGTCAAAAGACAATATATGAAACCTTCCTCGAAAATTGCTAATGACGACACAAATTATTCGCCGTGGAAAGCGAATTAAAGAGCCCAACGACCGCAACAGCAGATTACCCCTATCAAGAATAGTAAGGGGCAGTCGCTGAAAAGTGATCATGACAAATCAGAAGCGTTTGCTGAACATATGGATTGGGCCTTAAGTGTTTAATCACACCAATTATCCTAAAGGAAATCAAAAAAGAAATTAAGAAATAAAATGCAAGGAAATCTCCAGTCTTCCCACCATGAAAGGGTTATGCAGCAATGATCCATATTTTTAAAGCGGCACTTTGACTAGAATATATACCACAACTTTGGAAAGTAGCCGAAATAATTATGATTCCAAAACCAGACAAACCACCACCAGATATAACAACCTACAGGCCGATATGTCTATAACCAATACTATCGAAACTGTTTGAAAGACCATTGCAAACGAAGACCACGCCAAGTACCTGGGCATGAACATAGACACTATACTGATCTGGAAGACTCATTTTGAGAAGAAACGAACCCAACTCGATATTGTGTTTCGCGAACTGGTTGCTGGGCACAACAGAAATCTGTCAATTCCAAGTAAGTCACTTGTGTATAATCAAGTACTAACCAATATAACTATATGACTACTCTCTTTTGGGGCTGTGCAGAATGCTGATATTAGGAGGGACTTAAAACTGCCTACAGTCAAAAAGGAGATTAGAAAATATGCTGCCAAACACGTATATCGACTACGTTGTCATGTAAACCCGGAAGCTACACAACTGCTGGACAACACTGGTTAAACTTATCGCCTGAAGAGAATCAAACCATGGGAACTAATATAATAACTAATACATAATATATTTAATTACCTATAATTATTAATAACAAGGGAGACTTACGGGATTTCCCCTGTAAACTACTTTTAATCGATCTGGAACAACTTCTTAAATGTTTTTTTGGTAATACACAGATCAAAGTTAAAATCACATGGTCATACCACTATTGAAATTTTTTTAATAAAAAAAAAAAATACAACATACACTCTATAAATTAATTTTTATTTAGAAAAATAATTTTAACCCTTTTTATTCTGTCATGGATTTACAAAAAAAAAATATTTTATGTTACATATAAATAATTATATATAATAAATAAAATAAACATAAAGAGGCAATTACAACTCGCATTAATTTATTAATACGCCCAATAGTTGCATTTTAATGGTCATTATTTGCAAATTTATAACCCAAATATCATAAAATATATCCCAGAAAATTACGTTTTATATATTTGTTATTTTTAGTCTAGAAATTTAAAATTAAAAGAAAAATATATTATTATCCTGTAGGAAAATAAAAATAAATAGTTTAAAACATAAATCCATTTATAGCACGTTCTAAATTTTATGACAGACAAAACTCAAGCACTTTTATTGCTACAGCATATCAAAAAACACAATTTAAACGCCAAAAATTATTTAAAGTTTGTGTTTTTATTTAGGCACGTTAATGGGCATGTTTCTATTAACGCAAGTAAGGTGACCACTAATTGAAGCATTTCATTACTTCCACAATGTGATTATGAATGTAATATAACCACATATTGTGCTGGAAAAAACAATTGCCTGTTTTATATTCGGAGTATATCGCGTAGATAAAAAACGTTAATATTTCATTGTGCTGATTTTATTTTTAGGATTTCTGCCTTTTCTCATAAAAAAACAATTTTATTATGAAACATTAAAATTAACTTATGCTGGGTGTGACATTAAATGTGGTACAGTGAATGAAATTCAACTTTATTAAATCGAAAAAAATAAACAAAAAAAAATTAAATCAAGATTTAGTCTAGCAAGTTCTTTTTTATTATTTGATTAAATTATTTCACATTTATCTTTACTGACACAATAAAGATTGTATAATAATAATAAAAATATTTTACATTTATAATGAACTAATGAATTTTGGTATTTTAAAAACCTGAAATTGAATTTTCTAAATTATATTTTGTATTTTTGTGCAAGCAAATGGATAGATTTTTAAAATTGTAAGCGTAACGTAATCTTTAAAATATTTATTACTTCAGTCACTAGCCTCTAGCTGGCATGTAGCCTCTTTTCTACCTGTTATGCTGGCAACTTACATTATAGGTGGATCTACAGTTTAACGTGGATTTTAGTCATCCATAATCCTAACCAAACCCTTAGACCTATCTGGTGTGCTGTCGAAACCCTAACCCAAAAAATCCGGATATGTGACAAGGTGCATTGATTGAATGTCCCATTTTTTCTCTATATTTTAAAGTGATTCTCAACTGGGGGACGCGTTCTCCTGGAGGTTTGCGAAGTTGTATCAGGGGGCACGCCAGATTTTATATTTATGTCGCTTTAGCTCTAAAGAGGACTCACAGATACTAATTTTCTAAATAAGAAAATCTCAATGCAAATGCTGTGTTTTTAATGAATTATTTGATATAAATTAGGATCAATATAAAAGCAAATTTTGTGCTCTTTTAAACATACAAAAAATATTTCGAAAATAGTTAAAAACAAATTTTATATGAAAAGCTCTCATTACAGTATTTACATATTCATACCTCCTTTTTACTCTCTATATTTTTTGTAACTATGAGAAGAGTTGAATATACATACGAGTTATACGTTTTCGTGTGATCCTTTAATTTTGTGCCGCGTTATAAAATTTAAAAAAGTATTTCGCATGTTCAAAAAAGTAGCAAGTAATATTTTACCTTTGCTCAGCATAAATTTCCGCTTTAAATTAAAACGCAGCACATCAACCAAATTATATAAAAGGCAAATTTATATTAGAATTTGCATTTGGTTTCAAATATATTGAGGATGATTTTGAATAACGCTTACAATCAGATGAGATTGCCTTGATGGATTTGGATTTATATTGGGGGCAATAGTGAATTGATTTAATGTCAAACATTTGTTATTTCATGAAGCACCTACCTATATTCAAGTTTCACATTTATATTTTGCGGGGATTATATTGATACAAAATTTAAATTACTAAAAAATTAAAATAAATTAAAGCTTGTTACACAATTTGCTTTATTACGTTTTATGTAAGTAGTTTCAAATGCAAAGCTTCTTATAAAAATACATGTAATGGAGCAATATTTGTGGTAAAGGAAAAATTACTGCAATATTTGTATAAAGCAGGAAAAAAGATAACCAAAACGGTTTTGGTCATGAAAGAGGTGTTTAATATCTGGGGTAGTGTGTGGGTCCATAAGTGATATTCCTTAAAAAATTAATAAAACTTCTGAAGTATCCCATTTGAAGAAAAACGTCCTATTACAATCATTTTAATGCCAAGTTATGACATGATTTAAGCAAATAAATTTGGATTTTCCCATTTTCAAATACCTACATAAAGTGATCCATTTTTATACCTCTTCCATAAAAATTTTATGTTGAACAGCCTAATTTTAAAATTTCGTTTTTTACGATGTAAAATTTATGTTTACATTTAGCCCTTTCTGAAACCAAATTTCAGTACCTTTGGTGGTAGAGGCTTGCTTTAACGCGTTTATTGCATCGATTGATCTGTTTGTTGTGGGGTTTATTACAGAACCCTAGACCCATTGAATGTAACTATGAAAACAACAGGACGTCCTTCTAAAGGACTATTTATAATTCCCTAGTTACGTTCAGAAATCCCTTAAAGCAGAGCGCGTGCAATAATTATGCCATGTGCAGATATGTTTACTGAGGATCAGATTGTCCTTCATTTAGCTCTCCATTGTTTTCTCAACAATTAACTAAATTGGACATACACCTAACAATATTTAATGTATTAGAAATGCATTATATTTTATTGTAGTGACATGGACATGATTCTAGTTAAAGTTAGAATTGGAAATTATTAGGTATTCTATGCACCTGAGTGAAGATTAATTATCGAAGTTACTGATATTGGCTCAATGTATATTAAATAGTTGAATTAATTATGAGATACAATTGAATCGCATTGATAGTTAGACATATTGTAATAATACATCTCTATATCCAGTTAAAATTAATTTAAGATTTTAATTGAAAAACTTTAAATTTGTTGTAAGTTTATTTATTTATTTTTTTATTCCTTAAACGAAAATTAATTTACATATTAATTTTTTTGGTATTTATTTTAATTTGTTCCTAAGTAAATAGTGTTCATAGGATTCTGTAGTTTAGTTATTGAATGTTTTTATTTCTAGGTATTTAAAACGGATTTAGAAAAATATAAATTATTAATTTTAATAAGTTTTAAGTAAAGTACATAAAGAATTTAAAGCAACGTATAGCAATATGTTTGAAATCGTTTATTAAATTGTGTTACTTAATAAAGTTAGGATAGCAATAATCCTAATTTAAATGCGGATTAAAATCGAATTGAGATTATTAAATAATAAACCCTTTGGTATCAAAATTTAAGCCTATAAAAAATTTTCTATAGAAGGGTGTACTAAAAAAATGTTGTTATCCAAATTAACGACAGAAAAAAAAAACGAGATAAAAATTATCAGAGCGTAATTGTTCCCTGAGGCCTTTGGCGGCTTTATTTCGAGTTAATTATTTTATTATAAATTGGAAAATTGGAGCTTTAAAATTAGGTAAAAATAAATAATGAATTTTTTGCGAGCGTAAAAAAATGCATTGATTTTGCAACTTTTTTACTTCAAGGAACGAAATTATAAAATTAATTTTTGTGTACTTAGAAAGACCCAATTGTTCCAACCATTTTTTCCTCTCAATCAGGCGCATTCCCGGTGGGGGATAAAAAAAGCCACCCAAATATGGGTGATACCTGAAAAATCAAATAACAGGTGCCTACCAAAAGTAATTCGACGTAGTGGAGTGGCTATTGCATTAGTAAAGTAAGTCTACAGATGAGTAACTTTTACAAATAGGCTTACTCCACATAGTCAGAGGTGAATAACAAATAATAATACAATCGGCTAGGATAGTACAATGCGGAAAGCAACTGAAAATTATCACATAACATTCCAAAAAAAAATCATGATGAAAAAAAACGTACTGATTATGGACTATCAATCCAAGTTCCGACAGAAAAAGAAATCTGGGATTGGCACTTTAGAAAAGCCCGACGAGGAGATAGATCATACCTATTAGTCAATATATAATATGCTTAAAGAAATCAACAAACAAGATGCCACAATTATCATAGAAGATCTAAAACTCAAGATTGATACGGAGACCCCAGGAAGAAAGAAGGAAGGTAAAGAACAACGGGACAAACTACAACGGCTCTTAGAAACAAGTAAGGCAGGAGATAAGAAAGACAACGCAAAGTGGGATGGAAGAAATTTACACAAAGCAAACAGTAAAATCATTGTCAATAAAGGAGAAAAAATGGATACGTGGAAAGCATCCTTGGCCGAAATTTTTAAAGGTGACAGGTTAAAATAATCGCCACAGACAATCTGGATGATATGATAATATCAACAGATAAGGTCGCAAAGCCAAGAATGCAACTAAGAGAGGGCAAAGCTCCGGAACTAAAAAAACTATAAATTATGAATTATTCAAACTGTTTGGTAAAGAAAACATCCTAATAATATTTAAAATGGTATATGCCAAAGGAGAAATACCAAAACAACTCTACATCAATTACCGCTTAATAAGTTTAAAACTTAAACTCTTTTTAAAATAATCCATAGAAGAATAATCAGAAAATGTGAAGAACATAGTCATAGTAGTCGAACACTGTATGGATTTAGAAACGCAATGGGAACAACAGAAAAACTTTTTAGTCTTTAAGTGATATCGTGAATTTTGATGTCCACGTATATACATTTGATAAGATTCATTTAAGCATTTGATAAGATTCAAAATAATTAAGTGATGGAATTTTTAAAGAGATGGAAATGGAAAGCAGAGATCTAAATAACAGCATTTTATAATATACTGTACCCAAACTGTCTCCATCCGCAATTAAGGAGATGGCTCGAAAGACAAAAGAACGAAGAGAAGCACCGTAACTGTTTAATATATACTCTGAACAAACGCAAATTTCAGGAAGCATTGGATGGAACTAGGGTAGAGAATATAATAAACGACGAGTATATTAATAATTTAAGGTACACCCATGATACCAGTAGAATCCTGGAAACTTGCAAGAGCCGATGAACAAAACACTGGAAAGCAGTCAAATATACCCACACTTAATGTTAAGAAGACTATGTACATGGTACTCTCTAAAAGCAATCACCATCACGACCACCTACAGAAGATAAAATGCCGAATAGAGAAAGTCAGATCAACATTTTTGAAGCTAGCAAAACCCATTAGCAACCGAAATAAAGGTCAGAATATTAATATGCCATATATTTTTATAAATTTTCAGTTCTTCTGTTGAGTCCTGAATACTGACCAAAGCGGCCAGCAAGAAACTCGAGGCATTCAATATGTGGTATACTACTATACTAGAAAATGATTAATCCTAAAACTTTAAAAATATCAGATTTGTCATTTTTGGTGTAAAGTGTAAAGATATTTCATAAAGGATGAGCCTCGCCTCTTATTGAATTACACCAATTGTAGTGGGCATATTCGATCTAATTATTTTGCGTGCAAAAAAAAACAAAAAATATGCCTAATTTGTTAAAAACCTATTACTTTTATGCAAGTTTTAATCTTATTAAAATCACACAAGTCAGGATCAGAATTTTGGATGAAAAATGTTTCTATATAAAAGCAATTTTGATTGTAAAGAACTATAATTGAGAATATAAATAAATGTTTCGAAAAATAATTAATATTTCAGATAACAAAAGAAATAACAATAAAATACATACTATAAAAAATTAATAGGAATGTTATCCTAAAAAATTTTCCATTTCACAAAATAGTTACGTTATATGACTTATACGAATCATAAATTGTGATATATTTCCTGTCGAAGCTTGCAAAAAAAACAATACATAAATATTATTTTATCTGGCCATTACCGATTTTTATTTGCTTTTTTTATTAAATAAATAAATCAAGAAAAGTTAGATGAAATGTTTCTGTAAGCGTTTATCGCCAAGTACATATTCTCGATAAAGTTTTCCATGATTTTAATTAGCTTTCGTGTAAGTGCTTTAAATTTTTTAAACCACGAAAAACCAATAATTTCAGCCCAAAGGGCGCATACTCGCCATTTTACTTATAGTTTACCCCCTCTTCAGTTACATTAATGATCATTTATGTTTGCAAAGGCAAGTTTGTATATAAATTTCAACTAATAAAAAAACAGGATGTACAGAACGAGTTGAAAAATGTAATAGAAATAAAATTAAAAAAGTTTTTTGCACGCAGAAATAAATTTTTATGATATGAAAAACACAAACTTTTTGTTTATAAAAAGATAATACCTATAATTAAAATAAAAATATTTTTAAAACCCTTGTTATTTAAGTAATTATATTATTTTAAATAATTATTTTAATTTTAATTTCCCAAGGTGAATTAAACCCAAAATAAAAGTAATTTTAAAATGAGAGGCTTTTGTTTGTTCGTCTTAATAAATAATTATAATGGCACAACCTTTGGAGACATTTCGCATTCATGCTATATAAAGAATTTCAATTTTAGGTGGTCTTCTCTCGTCTTTCTTGACAGCATGATGAAAGCGTGTTAATTTTGTTGAAAGCTCACGTATTTGTAACCACGATATTTTTATATTAAGCACTTAGTAAAATCCTTAATGATTTTTGTGTTTTACAAATTATTAAAGTTAGAATTCCAATTAAATCTCATCGTTATCGAAATTAAAGATCTTAAATTACGTTACATTATTGTAATTGCCAGGTACCCAAATAATGTAATTTAATTAAATTAATTCATAATGATTAGACAATTTAATTGCAGAAATTTACGATTCAGAACCAAATACTCAATTCTATGTAAAATTTAGGATTCTCTCCAATTATAGTATAAGAGATCAATTGATGCTTCCGGCTCCAAAAATTTTAACTGTAACTTTCATATAACACCAATCAGGTCTGTTTGGTTTATTTTATAAAATGTGAAATTAAATATTTTTTACTTAAAACTATTAGAAAATGAATTTCAGTTTATGATATTAAAAGGGAATAAAATATATTTAATTTAACATATTATATGGTTATCTACTTCAAATAGACATAACATAAAATTCTTGTTTTTTATATTTATGTACAGGGTGGTCCAAAATGAGTACTACAGCTATTATTCTTATTATTAAAGATAGATTGGTTAAATGGGCAATGTTGTGTAGATTTCTGTGTTGAATTAGATTCTCCTAAGAAATTTTCAAAATTCCAAATACTTAAGGAATTAAAAAAAACTGAAAATCGCGATTTTCTAAAAAGTCAAATTTCTCTATAATTATAAAAGATACAAAAAAAGTTTTATATAAAATTTACTTGCTTCAATAAAGGACACTTGAAACTGCTGTCAAAATAAAATTAAAAAAAAAGCGGTTTCTGAGATATTAATAACTTTTTTATTTTAAATGGGCGCTATATTTAATTTTTAAATGATTAAATAGACTCCATTATAAGAAATAATAATTGTTTTAATTTTGAAAGAAGTAGACACGAATAACAATAAAACAAAATTTATTATTTCACGACTAACTGTTATATTGAGTAAATATTTAAATAAATAAATATTTAAATAATAAATATTTTTGGCACAAAATAATGCGCACAATGCTAGAAATATTATTATTTAAATAATCGTTTTAATAATTAAGTAATAGCGACAAATACTCCTCTTCGATGGCTGTCTGGTCACTGAACAGCATACTTAACGCCTCTTGATTTTTATTTGTGAGTAACTTTTAAAGATAAAGCGTCATTTCAAATATAATAATATAGAAGAATTACCTGAAGCTGTTATGGATGCATTTAACAACGTTAATCGCAATACATTACGGCGAGTAACTTGCAGTGTATCAAAAACGGTGTGATTGTGTTTAGCTAATAACGGCCAGCATTTTAAGCATATAAAATAATTTATTAATATTTTAGTGTCCTGTGAAATGTGAGTTCTTTTGATTTGTTTCATAAATAATTTAGACCTGCATTTGTTTTCATGCCCACATGATTTAAAATTAAAAAAAATTAGTATTTATCATATTTTCTATTCTGGCATAGGTTTTTATACATCGTAAAAAAAATAAGTCTATCATGTAAAAATCAAATATGGCATCCATTAAAATTAAAAAAATTGCTATAATTATCTGGTACCTGCAATCTTGCATTTGATTTCGACAGCAGTTTTAAGTTTTCTTCATTGAATCAAGTAAATTTCATGTAAAACTGTTTTTGTATCTTTTACAATTATGGCAAAATTAGATTTTTTAGAAAATCGCAATTTTCAGTTTGTTAGAAATAATTAATAAACTGTTTGGAATTTTGAAAATTTCTCAGCCGAATCTAAGTCATTAAAAAAAATCTAGACAATATTGTTTATTTAACCAAGTCTCTATCTATAATAATAAGAAATATACATATGGTAGGCTACTCAATTTGGACCACCCTGTATATTCAAGCCATTTCTGCGAACAAACTATATGGTTATCTGAAGTGTAGACTTTTTGTAAAGTCAAACGCAGTTGCAAAACGATGCTTAATAAAAATCAAAATACAATTCAATTCGAGTTGAAAACAAACTAACATGGCAAGTAAAGTAAATATCAAAGCCCTATAAAGTATGTCAAATATGAAAGAAGAATGCTTTCAAGTGTAGAAACTGATCCTTGCGATTGCGGTATAGACCGAGCATGCAGATATATTTCTTGTAAAAAAACGAATGAATTTAAATGAATTCCCTTTTAAGCTGCACCGTAATAATAAACTAGTTTTACATTAAAATGGACAGCAAAAAAATATTAAGGGAGTGTTTTCTTTGAACTTATACCAAGGCGAGATAATTACTCATTAAAATAGTATAATTACAAAAATGTTTACACTGTTAAGAATATTGCAAAAAAATAAATAAACGTAGCCTGCACATATTTCAATATATTGCAAAGCTAAGGATTGTGTTGTATTTCAAAGCTCAAAAAGTCGTGACGCTTTTACTAGATTTCAATAAAAATAAATAAATTCTGAACAAATTTTTATTTCGTGCAATTTCTGTGAACACATTTCTCAGTTTTATATCAAATTTATCTCTCTGTACTTAGTTATAAAGTTTAATTTTTTTGATAAATTTAAAGCTCAAAAGCTAGTTAAAAATAAAAATAAAGTTTTTCAGATGGTCACTAAGCTTAATTGATACTGAAGGGGCAAAATGTAATCCGACTCTATATCGCTTTTCATTTTATAGACTTTGATATGAAATACACTGTAATAATATTAAGTGCAATTTCAGAAAAAGGAAACCTTTGAAAATATAGGTATCAGAATTTTAAATAAATGTTCACAATCTAAAATAAAGGTTAATTGAAAAAAAAAATCGTAATTTTGTACCTAAATTGTTGTTGCGTAATGTAAATTTATGATTGATTACCGCAACGTGATGGTAATCATCGGGTCGTATCAAAAGCTCAGTATTTAATATTGGATTTTCCCCAGCAAAATGGAAAAGCACTCGTGCCAACTTTATACCCGTAAAATATTTTTTTTGCTCCCGGCATTATAACCACAAATCTAGTTGAAAAAAAACATTTTTTACGCACTTTCCAGAAAATTTAATAGAGCGTAGAAAATAACAATTTTATACGACATATTTTTTTCTGTATCAAAGAATTGTATAAAAATTTCGCGCAAAATTGGGTAAAGTTATTCTTCCTTAAATTATTAATAATGATGAATGTGTGTTCAAATCTGACGTTATTTGATTAATTATTTTTCAAGCTATGTTTTTTGTACAATGAAAAAGCTGTTTTATTTACAATAATCGTTGAAAAGCTCATTTGATTATTGCTTTAAAAAAAAGTTTTTCATTTAAAAAAAAGGTTTTAATACAACATGAAAATTGTGCTTAACAATGCAAATTCGTTATAAAAACAATTGTATGGAAATATTTTGCTTCGCTATTTTTGTTTTTAAAGCACACGTTTAAATGATGTTTTGTACACTCAAGATTTTTCCAGTAGTTTTGTTATTTTTGTTTATTTGAGGTAATATTACCCAGTCGTAAGACTCTTAAGAAAGTTAGGCAAAAAGTAAAATGTTTCTTGGTTCAAATTTGTTGTTGCTCTCTGGACATAATACAAAACCCCGGGAAAATACTCGGGAAACTACGTTGTAGTTTCCAGAGAAGAAAAATGAGTTTCGGGACTGATTTACTATTGCAAATTTAGTACATGTAAGTTTTATTAAGAAAAAGTGCACAATTTGCGATTTTTTTTTCGTATGTGCAAAGGACTTTCTTCTTCATAATTTGTTTGCGCTGCTTGTGGACGTAATGAAAATCAAATGCTTTTAAACTTAAATTACATAGCGTGTGCTGGCTCTACATATTTTAACATGAAAATATTACGTACATAAAGTAAATTTACTTGAGGACATAAGTTTTTGTTAAAATATCGTATGCAATTGCATTTCAATTTGAAAATGCAGGATGGAAATTACGAATAATTGTTTAAGCGATAAAAGGATGCTAGAAGGTGAAATAAAATTTGCGCAATCAATATTGACCCGATAATGTAGTACAGTATTCATTTTTAAAATTAGTTTGAAAGATAAGTTGGCATCTAAAAGGTTTGAAAATGCATTTTCCCGGGAAATATCTTTATATGTATCTCGCAAAAGAAAGCGATCGATTTTACCTTAAAATTTGCATATTTCTTTTTCAATCCGAAAAGATAAGATTTACAACCTGTTTATTTGCAACTGGGAATTTATACTATTATATCAGCTTGCGTTTTATACATTACCACGTTCTGAAATTATGCTTTGTTGTTGCACAAAGATGTCATACGATATTTACACAAAACTTTACCAAACTCAAACCAGTGTAAGAAGATAATTCAACGCATTGTAGCTAGCAATTTGGCTTCTGTTCAGAAATATTTGATAAAACAAATTTAAACTAAACGCCCCAAGCTTTTCTTAATATAAACAAAAGTAAAATGCATTTAATTTTATGCTAAAATTAAAATTATCATATTTAGTTTTCTTTTCTAATATTTTTTTCCATATACGTTTCAATTTAATAAAATTTATATTCAAAGTGGAGATTCTGCTTTATATGAGTAAAATGGAAAATTGCGAGTGGAATCGTGTCGAAATCCAAATTTCAGTTGAAAATAGCCACGTAAAACTATGCTCTTGCAATTTTCAATCAGCCGGAAAATTGTGCTTTTCCCCAAGTACTTGTGAATATAACTTGAGTGCTACGATATTGAATATTTTTCTATTTGGTAAACTAGAGTGCATAAGTTCAAACTAGCGTTATATTTGGCTTAATGTTGCCCTTTTTCCTTATGTGTTAAGCAGATTTTACTTGTACGCAATAAAATTAATGGCTTGGAAAATTTTACAGCAATGTGCTCAAATTTTCCACACAGCCTCGTTGATATTGCAACATATAAATATCGCAATCAGGAAAAGTAGCACAGTTTCCCTTGAATGCAAGAAAATTCATTACATTGCTAAGACAAATGTGACTTTTCACAAAAGAAAATCTTTTAAAATATTACCAACTTTATTGTCCATTAGAAAAATCCAAACATTTTTAACTTAAATAAATGATAATTTTCTTGTTTTAAATTATTGAATTAATTACAAATATCGAAATCCACTGGCTGAGAAAAACACTAAATTAACTTTTTTTTTAAATATTATTAAAAAAAAATAAGTACTAAAATATATACTTATATATAATTTTATCAAAGAGAAAAAGCCCTCTATTTCTAGAAAAGTCAAAAGTTTTCCAATTTGTTAAATTTAATTATCAATTTTAGTCAAGTCAAGTCTTGATGCAAACGATTTCTTTCAATTTTTTTTAATAAGAAAATTTATATCCCCAAAAATTCTTTTCGTTAAAACGAACAATACAAATTCTTTTTATTTAAAACCCTAAATCTAAATTACACCCTAAGGAAATAAAAGTTAAATATTTTAACATCAACCCCAACCAAGAGGGAAATACATGGCTTAATAAAAATAATTCCAAGTTATTTCCAGTTTTAAGGAAATATTCTCATTTACCACACCGAAGCATAAATTTTCCAGAGAATATTCGCACTAACACATCATAAATATTCAATTCAATCAAAATTTGTTGTACTAGGTTTAAATTGCCTTCGATTATAAATCAGCTAGAACTCCAATTAGAGTTTTAACAAACTCCAGCGTTTAAACAAACGAAATTACTAAATCCAAACTGATTAAATGTAAATTATGATAAATTAATTTATGATTCAATAAATCTTGCGTTTTTTTGTAATTAGGGGAATCTCCAAAGATTTAAATGAATCGCTGTAATAATTCCGTAATTTTCCTAGTAGCCACAAAAAATCACAGTTACGTCACACCATGCGTTAAAAGCGCACCAAAAATATTTCAGTAATTTACAAAAAGAAAATTAAAACTATAAATTAAAAATATAAAAGAAACACAACGGAAGAACAAGAAATTATAATATAAGAAAAAGGAAAATTTTGTAACTCAGTGCCTTCGCATGGGAATTATAAATATTAATTGCTTTTAGATCCCTTAATACAAAGACGACGTTGATTTAAATATTTTATAATCCACTGTATCAAAGAAAATAAAATACTTACTAAATAAAATAAAATTAAAGAAAAAAAGTGTATTTAAAGTTCTTAAGGCAGCAAATTGAAGTTTTACTACCTTTGTGTTTTATAATGAGTTTTGTTCAGAATTGGTGTTTGTGTAGTGATGGGGATATAAAAACAATTAAAAATAAATAAACCTGTGAATAAAATAAAAATTGACTTACGTGCACTCGTAGTCGTTCCATAAGTCGACGCATTCAAAAGGTTCGGGACATATCACATTGGCGCAAGGTTTGTTAGACGGACAATTTCTTTCCAGATTCCTGGCCATTGTGGCTTGACCCCATTGAGTTCCATTCATGGCCGGTGGCAAAGGCAAATGTTTCCCCTCCAACCGAATATCATCTAGGCAACCTGTAAATAAACCATTTATTAAATTTTTCAATTAATTTATATTTCACTATTATACCTTTTTGATAATCTGCATAAACTTCAAATGTGCGTACTCCAGTGTATTCAGCTTTTCCACCCGCGTAAACTCCTTCTTGTTTATCAACTAATAACCATTGATGTCCGGTAAATGTAAATGTTTCGTTGTATCTTCTACCTTCTCCCCCATCTAATTCCAAAGTAGCTGCCGATCCGTATCTGCTAACCCGTGCAACATGCCACTGGCCGTCATCAACAGCTACCGCACTCAGCCAGATATCTTTCTCCTCTGTTCTTAATGAATTGAGATTGTATCTAAAATGCAATCTGGAATCTTTAATTTCCAAAATACCATATTCGCGGTTGTGTTGATCGGAGACTCTGAATAATTCACCATGTTCCTCTCGTGTCCTGAATCTGAGTTGTACTTGAGTTGAGAATCTGTCGGGTTCAAAACTGAGCGCGTATTTTACATAGGATTGTGGTTTAAATGAAGTTGGGATTGTAGGAATGGTGCACGCGGGACCAGTCCATCCTGGTCTACATTGACATTTAGCTTCGTTGAAAGATCCTATACATGTGCCATGCTCCCAGCACCGCGATGTAGCGTCTGATCTCCCGCACATTTCTTCAGTTTGCGGACAACCTGCGACGCTATTTCGTGAAAGCCCCGGGTGAGCTAGGTCGTATAATTTGGAATTATGGAACAGATTACGAATGCAACCGTCGAATCCCTTACCGACTGGCATGTATTGCCAGTGATAATGAGTGGGATCGAATTGTTCCACATATAATCCTCCCAATTGAAGGGGAGCATTTACATTAAGATATTCATTAAATGGAGGGATAGTGCCCTGCGCTTGACAACTACTATCGTCGAATTCCGGTGGCGTCCCATCTTCTAATTCCGCTATATCTGCCGATTTACAATAATCGACTACCATACGAACGTTTTCCGTATCCCAGAAAATGTCTAGTCGATGCCATTCACCGTCATCTAAAGTCTTTTTAGTTTTCACCCTCAGTTCTAAAGTTCCCGAGCCGAAGTCTAGAAGTAATCTGGGATATCCTCTTTCTAACTCAATCGCTATATAATCAGAAACTAACTGCTCGTCTGTTTCAGGAGGTACGATCGGACCATTATACAAAAGTAGCCCATCAGTTTTCCTTGTTATAAACTCAAAGTGGAGGTGAGAGTTATCGCACATCTCTAAGGGTGGATACCAGGCCCATCCATTACCTCTAAAGCTCCTGGACGTTTGTTGACACCTGGGGCCGTTATATCCGGCGGGGCAGGAGCAGGTCAATGAATATCGCGTTTCTATGCATCTACCGCCGTTATAACAAGGATTATTTCTGCAATTTTCCTCTTTACTAAAGTTTCTAGCACCGCAGGTACATTCAGCTAACACGTCAACACGCACTCCGACTAATGACGTCTTATTTGCGTTGACCATGTATGGCAAGGCACTAATGTCCAGAGTATTGGTACACGAACCTTCACACATCTGATTTTCATAGAGACACTCATCTATTCCGACCATTGTAATGTTAATTCCCACTTCCTTTTCAATTTCCTCTCTGTGCATTAGGACTATGCCATTTAGGCGTACGGGTTTGTAGTAAGGGGAACCGTGGGCGGAAAATCTTACATCAGTTACTGGAGGATGCTTCCTTCTTAATTGCACACTGAACACATCCACATTATCACGTTCTGTGTTCAGCAGCTCAGCAATTTTATCCTTGAATTTCTCCGCTTTGCTTTTAGACAAGCTTTGCGTCTTGTAGTTCCATATTCTTATAAAATCCTCATCAGTGATTCCTGCTATTCTCACTGAGCCGGAGTTTATGACAGCTTCATGTGGGATTTCTTTTACCGTGACAGTTACATTAGCAGGAACATCGGTTTGTGTATGCTTTCTATCATACACTTTAAACCTTAAATGATATTTACCATCCCTTGTGCCATGTCGCATAGAAATCATGCCCGTATCTTCGTTTAATTTAAACCGAGGATGTTCTATATTCTCCCAGTAAAACTTTTTGTCCGGCAGGTCCCAGTCGTCCAAGTCGTAAACATACACTCTGCCTATTTCAGTCTCAGGCGCTTGACCTTGATAATTATACACGAATATTTCTTTTGAGCCAGGCTGCATTTTATTATCATTTACATCACCAATAACTACTGTTAAAGTGCTTGTGCCAGTCATAGCTGGATTGCCGTGGTCTTTTATAACAATCGGAATCAAGTACTCTTTCTGTTGTTCTCTATCGAACGATCTGAGAGACGACACAATTGCCATGCCATCTCCGTTTGCTCCCTCTGAAATAATTTATTACACTTAAAACTTTATAGCTATAGAAAGAATTTATGAAGGATATACTCGCAAACAACTTACAATGCACTTAAAATTCTACGATCTAATTTGTAACTTGATTTAGAAATTTTAATACTTTTGACATTACTTTTGTGACTTAATAAATTTAATTTTATATCCAAATAATCTTATTTATTGCAAAAATATCTTTAAGATAAATGTAGCAAAAACAGTATCTAACAATTTATTACAGTTTGTTTGTATCTTGTCTTGAACGTGACTCAGGAAACCGAACGGAAAAACCAAATCGAAGTTATATGTTTGAAATAGTTATTTACAATATTATCAACTTGGAAATATAATATCAGCAATGGATGGATAATCTAATTTAGAATCTGAAAGTAGGTTAGCTTAAAATAAAGTGCTTTGTTTTTTAAATTTCTTATTATATGCCAATTCATTTGTCTATAACTATAATAATATTTATTCAAAAAAAATCATCAATCACTATTACAATAACTCCTATTTATTCAATTCTTTTTGCTTCTAGATTTATGAACAAGGCAGGGAAATTCTTGAATTTCCACAATATGGTTTCATTAGCCAAGAAAAAATCTTTTGTTAATCCCAAGACGCATTGTTCCCAAAGTGATTTAACGGAGAATCCTCGCTCTTCTAAAGTCAATAAACGATAAATTTATCTTAAAATGCTATTAGAAAAAGTTGAATAGCTTATTTTGTAGCAACTAGATTAATGATAATAAAATATATTAGGCGATGTAATCAAGTTACGTTTTTATTTTTGAATGTATACTCAACTTTTACAGCTACAAAAATTAATCTACATAAAATTTGTTGTTTTGTTAAGCGGATTTAAAACCATTAAATGTTTTTTAATAACTTAAAAACATGCTGTATTTTTTAAACAAAATTAAAAATCCAATTTTTTAGACGATTATTGAACATTGATTGAAATTTTAGTTGGGTTTGTTTCAGGTGGAATGCGGTGTAAAGTTAGAAGTGGTTGGGAAAACTTTAGGCGATTATCAAAAGGTCAGTAAAAAAAATTGAAAAACGCTGCATCATAACAAAGTATTGAGGCTTTCTTAGCAGTATTTTTTTAATTTGTTATTTATTGAGCTGAAAAACGTCTTTAAAAATAAGTTTTAATTATGGAAGCTGCATTTTTGTTTTAATATTTCTAAATATTAATTGTTACTATAGAGAATAATATTCATCCACATATTTATTAGTATGTACTCAACAAATCCTTATAATAAAGTTTTAGTTAACTTATTGTTTACTCAAAAGGTTAAAGTTAAAACTCATGTTTCGATTCAAATTTATTTTTACAACAATTATTCATTATTTATATAATTAAATAAGTTATTGAGTAATAATATACAATAATAAATTAATGAATTTACAAATAAAAACTTTAATTGATTTTTTGATTGAGAGGCAGGCATTTCATCCCAGGTTGAATAAAATTGAATTAGGAGTTGAATCGCCCAGATATTTATGTTGGAAACGCAATTTATTAAAAATTAATATTTCATTCTTACCCACCCTTTATATCGGGTTTAAGAGTTAACAACTAAAACTGAAGAAAAAGCACAACTTTTCAAACAAATACGAGACTAACGTACAAATATAATGTGGATAAGGAGATATTATCATTCTCCTTTACGGTTTAAATTAAATTCGCTATTAAGAGTAGGCTTTAATTTAAAGGTTTTCAATTTTCAAGACAAAAATACGCAATAAAATTATTTGAAGTAATGTAATAAGTATTAAATGACTGATTTTAATTAGATAATTTTAACAATTTATCTGGGAATAAACAATTTACATATTTTAATTGTTTGTAGAACTTTTTAAAATTCTTAATTTTTTTTTTTTTGAATTAAGTAGGTTAAACTTACTTTGGTCTTGTTCGACTTTGAATGATGCACGTATAATATCATCTGCCCCGGGGTCCAAACGGAATTGGAAAGGCGGTCCATTGCTCTTTGATCGGTCATCGTCATCCGTCGCTAATATTTCCACAACTTTTCTAGGCGGCACGTGTTCTGGGAGGACAGGTCTGTAATCTTTAAGGAAGGTCGGCGCGTTGTCGTTTATATCCTGGACTATAACAGTGAGTGTGGCCGTGGCAGTTTTGGGTGGCACTCCATCATCAATCGCCAATATCTTGACTTGGTGCCTGGGAGTGTCTTCCCTATCTAGAGATCTCTGAATGCTTACTGTCCCTTCTTGATTAATGGAGAATTGTCGCTTTCTGTCTGAGCTTCTGTCAATCGCGTAAGATACTTTACTCTTGCCTCCTTGATCAGGATCGGTGGCTTTAAAAGTTTCCAAACTTTTACCGACTTCTGCGTTTTCATAAACGGAGACTTCAATGTTAGGTCGTTCAAATTGAGGTTTATTATCGTTAATGTCCCTTAATTTTACAACAACCCATGAGTAGGCAACATGATACTTATCGTTGTCATTATCCTCGCCCTTGTCGTTGACCTGGATTCTAAAGCGGAAGCCATTACTTTGCAACAAGTCTTCATAGTCAAGAGGTTGGACGATCTTAAGCGACCCAGTGCCATCATTATTTCTGACCATAGTAAACTTATCGGCTCCGTAACCACTGTTTTCAATAACTTTATATTGGAATTTGTTGGTTTCATCTTCATCGTGAACAGTAACCGTCAAAATTGGCATCTCGGGTAAAGAGACTCCGTCGGTTTCATCCACTTCAGTGAACCATTCATCTTTGGTAAATTGCGGAGGCATATCATTTATGTCTTTCACCCTAATAGATGCAGTCCCTGTCCCTTTTAACCCCCCGCCATCCATGGCAACGACTTGTATAGAATAATCGGGAGTTCTTTCGCGGTCCAAGCAACACACAGCCGTTTTTATAACGCCCGTTTCTGACTCTATTTCAAAGATTGGTGATCCAGTTTCTTCCTCTATTACGTTCTTTTCAATTGAATATACCAAGCGGGCATTTGTTCCCTCGGACGGGTCGTCGTAATCCACGGCAGTCATGGTCATGACGACCATTCCAGCTGTTCCATTTTCCGTAACGTTGCCGAAATATACCCCCTGGGGGAATATGGGAGCGTTGTCGTTGATATCTTTGAGATTGACTTGCACATCTGCGTAACCAACGAGTCCTTCACCTCCTTCATCTTGCGCGAACACTGTAAATCTCCATTGCGGCCGCCCGTTGGGCTGGTCACGGTCCAGAGGCTGAAACATATAAATATTACGCGTTCTGAACACGTCTTATGTAAGTTAAAAACGTGACGGGTCGCGGCAGCTGCGTCCGGAAAACACCCCATCAGTAAATATAAATCAAATCTAACACTCGCAACGGCGTTCGGTTTATAAATGAGAGCGCGCAGCGATTATTTAGCCCAACCATTGAAACAAATATACATCAAAATGAAGATGGTTTGTGAAGTAATAGAGATATAACAAAGAAAAATTGCACGCCCTCAGAAATTGCCTAATCCTTTATGTCAATTTGGGCCGATGAACAAAGGAGCAAAAAGGTTTTTATGCAGGCGGACAATGCTCCACTTTTTTGCTTCATACTGAACCCCAAAATCAAATATTTAATAAATCATGCGTAAAATGCGCTCCTTTAATTACACAATGAAATTTCACAAATTTTCTATGCAAATACTAAAGTACGTAGTCGACAACGCCAGATATTTTCAATCGCTGCAATTGTAACACAGCAGGTTCAGAAACTGGCTGGCAAACAAAACCAATGAATTTGTCCCAGTTTACCATTGCGAGCGCGCATATATTTACCTATTTGAATAGAAGTCATTTTCATGCGCGGAAAGTAAAGTATACAAATAGTTATTGAAATGCAATATTCACCTTAAGGACGAAAATCTCTCCAGTTGTACGATTAATATCAAATTTACTGTTGGCTGGATTATCAGGATCGATGCCCTGGCCCGTCAAAAAGTACACAATGTTTTGGGGTCTATCTTTGTCACCATCCGTTGCCGTCACCTGTACGAAACATAAAAAGTTTACTTGTGCGCTTTAATGGTCATAATATAAGACACGACGCGTTACAAACAAGCAATGCACCACTATACAAGCCACGTATATGAAAGCAGAACCATTTGGGGTTTCATTTGTTGTGGCGAGCATTCTAAAGCAACTCGAATATGCAATATTAGAGTTGAATATATACAATGGTTTTATGTACACAAACACAAAACTAGGAATTTAATAAATTTTATGAAGTGCACATAAAGGTATTCTAACTGCAATCAAATTACGTACTAAACGAATCATCAGTAATGGTTAAAAAACTTAAAAGTAAATTACATCCCCAAAATGAGAAGGAAATGGTGCGCGTTCCTTGTAATAGCAATAGCTTAAATTGAACAATCATGATAATATTGAACATAGAATAATTTACTATTACATCGGTTGGATCAGATAGCTTATCAAGATATATAAATTTATTATTCGAACCATTTAAATAGTAAACATCCTCAAATGAAACTTTTAGTTAAAGTGGAAATTAGTTGAATTTTATTTATATACCAAAAAGTTTATATTTGGTTTTTCTTTCATTGCTTTTATTACTTTCTTTTACTTTTTGTTTGTACATTTCTGTATCTTTACCAAACAAAGTTTTCCACCAAATTAAAAAAAATCCGTACGTGTTTAGTCGGCAGCAACATTAATGAATAAGTTTGATTCGTTTTTCTTTTCATAATTTTTAATTGCAAAATTTATTAATTAAAATGTATAATTACGACTTTAATTACTTAAACTCCGTTGTTGCTGGGGTTAATTAAAAATTTAAACTTTGCCTGCCTTAAGTAAGTATGATTTAAGTTAAAACAGAGATATAATATTTATGTAAAATAAATTAGTTAATTAATGGATGTTTTAAATACACTAAAATATTAAATTGCATAAATAATAAATTATATGTTAATAGGCAAAATGTGCATATAATCCTATAAAATTTGTTTTATCGTATATTATAAACTGTCCGAAAATATTACAAGAGAAAGATTAATGTATCCCAAAATACAAACTTATCTGAAATCTCCACACAAAAAGCCTTCATCATTATTTCTGATAATAAATGGAGTTTCATCTGATTTGCAATTTGCAACGTATTTTTTTACGCCACAAAGAAAATCAAATTACTAATGGATTATCCTTAAAAAAAAGTAATAAACTGACATTTCCACCGATCCAATCGCTTCCTAGTATTAAACCTACCCGAATTCGCGGATTCATTACTCGAATCTTAATTAAAGTTACTGTAACACAAACAAAAAACGGACTTTTCACATACAAAACTTCGATTTTCTACCTCAGAGAAGTACGAAAAAAATTGAGAAGCGTATCGATTCATTCGCTATTTGCAGCGCGCTCTTCAAAGGAGTGAAATACTTCTCGCGCCTTTATTTTTCAGATCAGAATAAAATATTTGAATCGATCGAAAATCTATATGTGCATAATGGGTTTTCGAGCAAAAACGGCACTAAATGGAAAACAAAACTAGGATTTTACGCTGGACGGGAAAAACATTCCTATACATGAGAGAAGTTTTAAAGCTCGGACTTTTGCCCCTACTATGTATCATCCCACAAAAATGAGACAGTTTATAACCCAAACAGGCAAAAAATTCGTGACATAAAAACTTTTTGTTAGGTTTTATACATTGTATAGAACCGTTAATTGCCCCTTAAAAATATTCATCCCCAGGTACTGAATACAAACATTAATGAATTAAATTATTCTCTTTGAAATAAAAAAATGTTTTATTGCTATATTTAAAAATCCCTGCAAATGCTTGTTTGATTTTATAAATAGGGGAGATTGGTAATGAAGTCGTGGAATTAAAGATTGGTCTTTTTAAAGTGATTTAATAGCATTTACAATTTCAATTTGTAATATCCTTATTTTCTCTCTTGATGCAAATTGATGGAAAGTGTAAAGGGGTTAATTATGTAATAAATTGAACGTAATCCAAATATGTTTAGATGGATGGAATCAAGCCAAAATTTGCATTTACCTAGTTTTAGTACATATGGGAATATTCGACAAATACTAGAATGGAGTAACACATCGAGTGTCCAAACAATGAAGTGCCGAGTTCGTATGTAAATAAATGCAATCTCTGCCGGTGATTTACATTGAATTCGACAATCGAGAGGTGTGCAGATTTTAAAGCATATTTCGTTGTTGGACATATTGAGAACTCGTTAATAATTTCAACCTTTTGTGCATAAATTGGCACTCGATGCTTAAATTTTAGGTGAAAATTGTGATTGTAATTTTTTATTATTAGCAATTTTTAAATTAAACCCGAGTGAGGAAACAAAAGATATTAGATCTTTAAAATTATTTTGTAAAGTAAAGTAAAAGCATTAAGCCGTGTTGATCAATAACAATTTTAGACTTGATTTAATGAAGGTTTAATTCAAGCGTGAAAATTGTTTGGATTGAAAGTGAAAAGGGCGTTGATAAATTAAATTATTAAATCCTAAATATTTCTCGAGCTACTTAAAATATGACGTTTTTCTTTGCATCCCCTTTTTGCTTTAATAATATTTATTTTCTTTTTGTCGCTTTTTTCGGTTGTTTTTACTACGTTTCTTTTGCTTTGCATCGTTTAGTTTGAATTCGAATGATGTGCAAACTACGTTAAGCATTTATTGAAGCATTCCTTTCAAATGTATTTCATATTTATTCCCATTTCAAACTTTTGTTTTCAGCTCTCATTGTTTCAGTTGACGTGATTCGATTTTTTTGTCATATGTATTATTAAAGTTAAAATTAGTTGAAAGCGAGTAATTTTTCTACACAGAGGCAAGAGTGCATATGCAATTTAATTTTTTAAATCGGAAATCACCGACATATTGCGTCTAACAGCAAAACATATACTATTTTAATTAATAAAATACTTTTGTTTTAATAATTTTATATATACTAATTGTTATTATTAAATTCATCTGCAACAGTTTAATTTATTATTATTAATTAATAATTTTAATCACCTACGTTCCATTGTGCAAAAATTACTGTTAATTTCCATTGTTTATTATGCAACACTAAACAAAATTGATGTAACATATGAAAATTTTAATTTTAGTTAGTGATAACTTTTTAAAGTAAAAAGCTCTCTGAGTATCATACAAATTTCTTGGGCAAAAGAAGCTCACTCGTGGATGATTAGTTAGGACAAAATTTTTACAATTAATATCTTGCATTTTCTCTTTAATTAAGAAGATAGTGTCAAAAACTAGAATGAAATCTATAAAAACAAAGTTTTTGAGAATAAAAATAAAAACTAACAATGTAATTGTTAAGTCAATATTGCAGTTGATGTAATTAAAATCGTAGAAACACTGTTAAAATTATTCAGAAGGATTTTAAATGGATGATAAAACTTATACAGAGTTTGTAATTCAATCAGTCAAAACTAAAAGTAAGATTTTTTTTTCGATTTTTTATCGATGTGCAAATGAACGCAAACTAAATGCCCATAACTCCTTTTTTTCTTAACTAATCTAACTCTCGATGAGCCCATTTTGTGGCAAGTTTAGTCACATTTTAGTGACTAAAAATCAACTTTTACACATAAAAAATTAAATGAAAAATACCAAAAAATCGGGCAAATAACTGGGTTTTTATAATCAGTCATCTCAAATTACAAATTAGGGTTTTTATGTTGAATTTTAAAATTTTCTGTCCATTTCAAAAACCAAAATTTTAAATTTTTAAATGGTTATAGTTCCGTTAGTTTTATCCAAAACAATAAAGAAAGATTTTTGTTATAAAAAGTGTCAGCTTTAACCTGGATTACAAATATCTGAAATACTTTGTGAGATAAACCCAAAATTTTGCGAAAACCACAGGTATGCTAGCTTCTTTAATGAAATTTTGAAAACGGGAAAAATAAAAATCGGACCAACTTCTTAATCTGCATCTTTATGTTATAAACAATACAATATTTTAAGCGATTTTAAATTTTCAATATTTTCACACCACAAAATGGTCAGAATTAAAGTTAAACATTCTTCCGTTTTTTACTGATGTGCAAATCTAGGCATGCCGGTATATACCTTTCTTATTTCCCAAGGAATGTGGCCCCGAGGAGCTCAATTTGTGGTAAAAAATTTTAAATTTTTTAAAATACTTTAGAAAAAGTGAAAAAGTTTATTAAAGATACTAAGTGTTTTTATGTAGTTTTTTAAATTTGTGTTTTTTTACTACATCAAAAAGTAAAAAAATTATTGAAAATATATTCAAAATTGTAACAGTGGGTGGACAGGTGGATCGCGATCGCTTTTTAGGCAGCCCTGCTATCCTGCTATGTATGATTTTATAAAATACGTGTCCACGCTATGGTCCACTCATTGTCTCACTACACTTAACAGGCACCAATTGTGCACAACAAATTTTAATATTTTTAGTTTTAGTTTTTAGCAATAATTTGGTAGAATTTAATTAATCATTCACCTATCTATTACTTACTTTGAGTTTGGCACGCTTCAAACTTTAAGTCTGTTAAACAGCTAATTTTAATGTGCTGTTTTTAGTGCCTATTCTTCTTAATTGTGTATCTAACAAATGATTGTTTTTAAAGCAGTACACAATACAATGAAAATAATTTCAGGAAAATTCAAGTTTGCAAAGTAATTTATCAGAAACTTTTTAAATATAAAAATAATTCGTAGGGTAAAACTCGAAAATAAGAAAGATCTTGTAATATTATTAACTTTAAAACAAATTTAACAAAAAAATTACTATAAAGCGTTTTTTTTTCAATTTTTAAGAAAAGTTAAAGTACTACATACTGCAAAATGTAAAAGTAAATTATTTTAAGAGAAATCGATATAGGCTGTATGTAAATGTATTTCCATTACTAGTAATTCGCTAACATTGACAAAAATTATTTAAAACTGTTATGTGTAAAGTATGCTCAACGAGAGCTGAGCGTGACTCATCGCAAAAAACTTACATAAAGTAAAAATAAACGGATATATCATTCACATCATTAACGATTTCAGAAAACGATGAGTCATGCCCAGCTATTGTTGGTCCTAGTACACATTACTTTTATAAATAAAGGAATTAGATTCTTAGTGTTTAAAAACACAATATTATTTGCTGTATTTCATGAAAGCTAGAAGATTTAATATAATTATAAAAATATTTTTCAAAATAAATTAAATTAGTTTACAAAGGGTAGTGAAAAAAATAAAATAAGAAGTGCACATTCAGAATTTAAAGTTTCACAAACAAGTTTGAGCTGCACTATAAAATAACTCACGATTTACTCTTTTTGTTAACCCCACCTTATGCACAAGGTGTCTTAAAATTGACGGAAAAGCTTTAGGTAACTCTTAAACCGATGTCAAGCTTAGCCTAAGGTGAATATATGGGGTCCGGATTTGTCAGTGGCAACTAAATCCAGTTGTCAACATCGTTTTGTTTTTATGTTATCACAATTCACAATATAGGTAAAAACTTACCGACCTTTGTAGCTGTAGTAAGAATTTGAAACAAGATTTTTTTGTATATACTCATTAAATAAAATTTAAAACGTCTTGAAAAAGTCCTTAATATATCCCAACTTTAAATTTTAGGGGACATAATATACATGATTTATTCAAGCCATTTAATAATAAAATTATTAGATATTCAAATTTTATAATACAGGTGGACACATAATACATTTTCTTAAAAACTGAAACAAATCGTGATCACCTTTAAATGTTTGCTAAATTTTAGTAAATGTAATATTCACTAGCAAAATTCTCAATGCCACTACACGTATGAAACGAAACTTTGCAATTGAATTCAACCCCAAATATTTTTTTAAATCCCCGACAGAAAAACCTAGGTGAATAATCGATTGATTGTTTATATAAGTTTTATTAAATAAAGTTTATTGTTATTATTGTTAAGATTCATAAAACATGATAAGTTATTAATTTAATAAAAAAAAGTCTTGATTCAAATCTCACTATGTTTAAAATATAAAATAAAGTTTACCGATCTCGCAAATGATTTATGTTAAAAAAAATATTAGTTTTTGAATTAAAGCAGCAGTAATGCACATTAAGTTAATATTGGATAAAGGTAATAAATGGTTTTTGCTACCAAAGATGGCCGTTTAAATTGCTTCAGCTAGTAAGCATTTCATTTCTCATAACAATATATCATTCAGTAAGTTTTGAAGCTGATCACACAATATTATACATCCGTCAAAATTAATTCATTAAATAATATTATACCTTAATATATCAATATCAATATGATTTATTACTTTATGTTAGTGCCAAAATAATTTTTCCATACATATTGGAAGTTTAAATTCTTTAAACGTAAATAATTCTATTAGTAATAAGTTAGATGTAATTTTTTTTAGTAATTTTAAGTTGAAAGACTTTTATTAAAAAACATAAACATAGCTAAATATTTTAGTTTGAAAAGTCTGATTTAGGAAAGAAATTTATATTTTTTTTCTCAACTTATTTTTTGTAAAAAGGTTGAAAAAATTATTTTTTTAACACAAAATGAAAAATATAAAAGATATTGGTTAAATAAGGATGATTTTAGTCTTAATTTGAACAATTTTCATTTAAATTCTGACAATTTTGGACAAATTTGAACAATTTTTGTGAAGATTTTGATGATTTTCGTTAAAATCATGTCAAATACAAGCTATTTTTATCAAAATATTGAAATTTAGATAAATTTTGTTAAAAATACAATAATTTTACCAAAAATTTAGATAATTTTGGGCAAAATTATTTGCAAATTTGGGCAAAGTTATCAAACTTTGGTTCTGTTCTTTAAATTATGAAAATTAATATCAAGACTTTGGTAATGTTGGTTAAATAAAGTTGTTATGTTATAATAAAAAAAGCTGACAACCATAGGATGTTTTTAAACCAGAAAGCCTTATAAAGTTTAAAATACAATAAGATGTAAAACAAAATATTTTTTAAGTTGGCAACCATAATGTATTAATTTTATAAAACAGTTGGTAATCCTGTTATAAAGGAAAAAGCTGGTAAGCTTAGTATATTTTTAATCCGAAAAACCTTAAAAGTTTAAATACAATAAGGTGGTTACCCTAATCTTTAACTAATTAATTTTCTTCAAAATCTAGATAATTTTATATTAAACTGCGATGCTTCTGGTCAAATTTAAACAATTAATATCAAAATTTAGATGATTTTAATGTAGTATTGTTAAATTGTTATTTTACTTAATAGTTATCAGTTAATGTCATAATGTTAGGTCATAATGTTAGCATTTTCGCAACTAATTTTAACATACGGGCCGAAATTATAATTTATGTTGATTTTTTTTTTTATTTAATTACCGTTTCAAATTGTGTTATTTTATTTTGAAACCAAGCTAAGATTGTCCCTGTTTTTAAAAACAAACATTTGAAATGCGAAATTTTCAGAAAATAATCTTCAGTTTATAAAATAATTGCATATTGTATTGCATACACGTGCATGTCAAAATATTCAAATGCAGTTGATATTCTGCAGGCAGACAAACATAACATTTCCAGGAAATTTTCAGGAAAAACAAATTGTAGTGTATTTATGAAATAAGAGGATATGTCAATAAAATAATTAGTTTTATACACCTTTAGGTCTTTTTACAATATTATAAAAGTAAGAATATATTAATTAAATAGAGTTATAAATAATACTCGCTTCATAAATTAGGCAGTAAAGTACAAGTAAGTTAAGCGAAACTTATTATTTGATTTGTAAAGTAGAGTAAATCTCGCTGGAAAGATAAACATTAGCTCTAGTTAGGGGTTATATTTAACTGTAGATTTTATTACAGCTGATTTAACCTGGAATTCAACGCAACTGCGTTTGGTTGGGAAAGTTTATTTATTTATTACTCTGCGCGACGTTAATGTCCTTTTACTACGTTAAATAAAGGGGATTTGGGGAAAAATCATCAAAATTCAATCAAAAAGCGGCAATTGGAAAAAACGGCCCTGCTAGTGGATATATCAAAGACAGTATAAAGATAAACGTTTTTGATCTGAAAATAAAAAAAATCACGGGCGCAGGTTAGGACCTGATTTATCGACCACCACTCGTGATAAATTATAAAATGTCTTATTCTGGTCGCGGGGCTGATTTATAACGTCTTCGACATATTTACTTTTTTTACCTGTTTAGAATCAAACTTGATTTATCTATTTCCTGGAAGAAAAGGTCTTAACAATAAGTTTCCCAGCGTTTAGTTTTTTAAAAAAAATTGACAGAGCAAGCTGTTCATGAAGTCATATTTATATTAAAAAATGAGCAAATGCTACATTTAAAATATTCAATCCTCAACGAAAATATGAAAAAGTTTGTGTTTTCTAGGAATCCCGAATAGTAATCACCTGAAAAACTTACATGATGTTAATGGCACACGCTTATCAGCTCCCAAAACGTTTAAATTTTTTTCAAAAGGAGCTTTTGGGATGGTATAAAACATGAAACGCGCGCGAGTATAAAAAGATCTCTTCAACGCTTGCAAAAAACTGAATGTGAAAGAAAGAAGTGTTTTTTTTACTTTTTCTGTTTATTTCTAATAAATGAAGTGCTATTCATCTTGAAATTTGATATATAAATACCACGACAGGTTTTAAATATTTTTAAACTATAAAATGTATAAAGTAAGCTCTGAAATAATGATAGGGAAATGTTTGAACAAGTTAATTATTGTCGAATGTGAGGTAGGCGGATTTGTTCTGCTTGTGCTTTCGTAATTAGTTAATCTAATTAACGAAGAGTTATTTAAAAAAATTGCAAACATGAAGTTTGTACTGAAATAAATTAGCTTGGTAATTTATTTTCTTGTTTAAAAGATTGAATTTATGATGATACATCAATTCGAATGCTGTTTCTAAATTGCGTAAAATCCAGAATAACCTATTCGGAAAAAGGGTTATTACTTAAATCGAGTTTTAGGAAGCCACATATAAATTGCACATTATGAGTTTAACAAAAAAAAGAAAAATATTTCGTCTTTATGTAATATAATTAATGTTTCGATTTATAACATTTATTACTAATGCTTATAAATAATTACCTCAAAAGGCTTTGTTCTACAGATATAGTTTTTTACGTACATGTAAATTTTTTCATTTTTCCTAGTGCAGGATTATTACTGGGTAACGAACAACAGATGAAGAGTAACAAACAGTGGTGGAGGATGAAATAGAGGCACCAAGAGAAGAAGAGAAACAGTTATACGACAAATGGCTTTCAACCAAACAGCAGGTCGATAAAAAAAGGTATTTGAAAATAAAAAAAAAACACAAAGAACTGTAACTGCAGAAAAAGGAAATACTGGGACAAGAAACGTAAGGAAATTGATACATATATAGGATATCGAAAGTCAACGGAAGCATGGATATTTATCAATAATATAAGAGCCCCAGAAAAAGGTAATACACTTCTTGAAACAATATCTCTGGAGAACTAGACATCGAATAACTAAATATTTTGGACAACAGTATAAGGGTTTGGAGGAAGACGTTTTGCAGGTAAGGGGGACTGAAATTTAAAATGGAAACCCCATTTTTTTATTCTACGGGTAAAAATATATAACTTTTACTTAAAATTCTTTTTTTTATATATATCTTAGTTGGCGCTGTAATCGCATGACGAACTACAAAGATAAAAAAAATGTTATTTGTAAAATTTATGTAGTTTGTTCTGCACACATCGAATCTGCAATAAAAAAAAGGTTTTCGTATTAAAATATAATGTTCTTCCCTCTTGGAGTAGGGTAAGAAGTAACTTTAAATTTCCAAGAGAGGACCCCCACTTTTTATTAAAAATTCGAATTGTGCGTAAATAAAAATTACTAATAACATTTTTTTGTAATCATTGCCGATGAAGCCGTAATCGCGGAAAAAAATAAATCTTGCGATAATTTCTTCATGCGATTACAGCGTCAACTTAAATGAATAAAAAAAGAGTAGTTTAAAGTATTTTTACCGCATAATCCAAATCTTCAATAAAAGATTGCGGTTTTTATTTAAGATTTTCGAGTTGTCTCCCTAACCAGCCCTACAAGAATTTTGAAAAAATCAAAATGTCCTCCTCCAAACCATCAAACTCTTGTCTGACACGTTTAGTCATTCGATGTCTATTTTCCTAGAAATTTCACTAATTCAGGTTAAATGCCGCACCCGGTATAATCGGTTCTAAAACGTCTTGCGATGTTGTCCCATTCCCCGTTTTTCTCTGCGATCTGTTCATTGCCCGTTGTTAAGACTTCAGGGGGATAAAATATCCTGCCAGAATCAAATGTCTTTCTCCCAACCCTTTGAATTTTGTTCAAAACAATTTGTCATTGGATGTCTATTTTTCGAGATATTTAACTTGATCAGGTTAAATGCCACACCCGGTATATGTATAATTTTTTTTAATGTGACAAGGTTTATGATGAAACTTTATGACCCATTTAAAAAGTGCAACGTGAAGAGAATCAAATAAAAAAGTTTATATTGGTCATTGGTTTTCAAGTCATTGATACCTGAGATAAAGTAATTTGAAACTGGATAAAGTCACTTAAAAGTTAAATTCGGCATAAAATTTTATTGCCTGCATCTTCTTAAAAGGTTTCTTTAAAAACAATAGCAATGGGATTATAAAATTTTTACGTATTTTGTAAAATTCTACAGGGATATGGAACAACGTAACTGTTTAATTATTGATTATAATAAAATGTAATCAGGTAGTA
>JARJDX010020153.1:0-11297 GCA_030264735.1 Gymnusa sp. GC000175 | reverse complement strand
TTAAACAAAATTAAGGCAAAGCAAAATGGTGCATCAAACGTCAAACAACGTAAATAAACAGTCTGTATATGCGCAAAGAGCTGCGCATCAGCCGGGTTTGTATGCCGCCCGGACAGGTGACGTGTTTGAGACAACTCTATAGAACTCTTATGACATAACCTTTAAATCTCAATGGCTGCGACGCCATTCTTAAACTGATCACTGCGCCACCTATAGACAATTCAAATTAATATTTATCGCCATATTTCACGGCAAAGCTTGTGCTGGGTAAAATAAGGTTATAACAGATATTAATAAGGTTATCATTTTGTACATTTTTCTGTGGCTAGTCTGTTTTCTTTTTGTTTGGTAAATTTAAAAATACGGTCGACATATGAATTAAATAAAGTACCCACCACTAGAGGGCGTATGAAAACTGAGATTTTTAAAATCTTATGAAAAATTTAAATAGAAAATGGAAACAAATGCAATATTTACCTGTCTCGGTTTTAAATTTATAGTACATTCATGAGTCAATATAATGCAGTCTGTTGTGGGGCCCCTACTAACCCCCGGATTCCCGAGCATACGCCATTAAGCACGCTTCTTAGTAGGACACCTTGGATTTATTTTTAAAATTGCATACTTTACCTTTTTAATATCAATTGTGAAAGGTTCGATGCTTTATAAAATTGCGCTTTTTTACTT
Organism: Gymnusa sp. GC000175; assembly: GCA_030264735.1. Lineage (NCBI taxonomy): Eukaryota > Metazoa > Arthropoda > Insecta > Coleoptera > Staphylinidae > Gymnusa > Gymnusa sp. GC000175. Next base: position 10,610 of record JARJDX010020153.1, on the reverse strand, counting down.
AAAATATTATTTAAAAATACTCTGGGACGTATATATGTCCTGTTATCCGCGTGTTCAAATAAATTTTTTGGTTCTAGGTTATTGTGAGAATATCTTTTTCACAAGCAGCTAGAGGTACTAATAAGGATATTCATGTAAATGTAGTAGATACGTGTCCGAAATGTAATGGATCAAGATGTGAATTAGGTACCAAAGCTACACGTTGTAGTTATTGTGATGGATCAGGTTTTGAAAGTGTGACGAGAGGACCTTTTATCATGCGATCTACATGTCGATATTGTGAAGGAACCAGAATGTTTATTAAACATAAATGTGTAGAATGTGAAGGAAAAGGGTCAACTGTGCAAAGGAAAAAAGTGACTGTTCCTGTTCCTGCAGGTATTTTACAAACTTGGTTTAACTTTTGTTGTTAGTTAGTGAAGGTCAATTCAATTTTAATCCATTTACACATAATTGGCATAAAATCTTGCACCCATGTATAGATCTCGTCAGCGACGTAACTAGCTATTAAAGCGTCTATGGTCTGCCAACAAAAAAGCGCCTTCTAGATACCTAAGTACGATCATCTACAAAATATACATCGATCAATGGATTTTTATTGAGGGTATTTACTACACTGAAGATGGCGAAGTTTTTTTTGTTTCATTCTAATTTTTAATTAATCAACTCGCATTACTTTAACAAATTTATATAAAAAGAAAATTTACAAGTATATTAATTGTAGGAATTGAAGATGGGCAAACTGTACGAATGCCATTAGGTAGAAAAGAACTTTTTGTTACTTTTCGGGTTGAAAAATCAGATTACTTTAAAAGGGATGGATCTGATGTTCACACAGAAGCTAATATTTCAATATCTCAGGCTCTTCTAGGGGGAACTATTCGAATACAAGGGCTTTATGAGGATCATACCATACAGGTTATAATTTTAATGTTTTTGTGTGAAGACACGCGGAGCGGTTTGTGTCGAGTCGACGGTCGACTCGATGTGTCGTCATATAAGCCAATAAAATATTGCGCGGTCACACAGCTCCGTGTGTTTTCGTATTTAATCTAAACTTAATTGTTTTCATAATTTGAGTTACGAACTTATTTCTTTGCCGACCACGGCATTTTTAAAAATAATTAGAAAATATTATGTGTAGATTATGCCAGGAACTTCTTCACATACCAGAATAAGACTAAGTGGAAAAGGAATGAAAAAAATTGATGGATATGGACATGGTGATCACTACCTTACCTTTAAAATTGCCGTTCCTAAAACGTTAACTCGGGAACAAAAAACACTACTTCAAGCGTACGCTGAGTTAGAAAAAGATACACCAGGTCAAATTTTCGGAATCACACATAAAAACGATGGTGAGTGACGTACATTTTAGGATTGAAAAAGTGCGTTAAGATTCTGAAATTTGTTTTTATTTTTATTTTATTTTTCAAAATCTTAATCTATGATTGGTTTATATTGTCTTAACGCACTTTTTCTTTAGCAGGTGCCAAACAGGAAATGCCATTTGCTGGCTCGGAAGCCCAAACAATAGCAAAACAGGAGGAAGAAAAACCTGGTCTTCTATCTAAAATAAAAACGGCCATATTTGGTTAAAGTTGTTATTGTTTTTAATAGTTAATTGTTATTTTATTATAATATATAAATAGAAATAAATAACTATGATTATACAATACTTTTTTTATCTAGATATATTTTTTTGTTTTTAGGCAGCAAATATTGTGTGTCAGAGTCACAGGATGTTTTAGAAGCTATTCGCTCAGCCTTGGTGGACAAAAATGTTGAAAATATAAAATCCACTAAAACTGTAACTGAGGAAAAATTAGATGATAAAAAAACGGTAGAGGTAGATAATGATAAAATAAAATCAGAAATTAATGAGGAAATAATAAAAAATGAGAAAAAGGCAAAGCGAAATACAAATTCGTAATTAAATTACGAAATTAGTTAATAACTTAGGAAATTTACCCTGTGAAGTACATATTTTGTTGGATTATAATTATAATTTTTTAAATAAAATTTGTCTATAGAAAAACTAGTAATTATTTTTTTATATATCGGCGATAACACAGCCATTTAAAACTACTGTATAAATATCTCAAAACTCAACATAGCTTAACCCCTTCATATACTTCTAATTTTTTTAAATATTTTCAGGTGATATGATTTACGATATGAATCAAGCCAAAAACTCGCAAACCCAGCTTGTGCATTTAATTAACCTACTAAGGCACTTTCTATAGCTCACGTATTAGTCAACAGACCTAATCGTAAACCCAAATCAATAACTCCTCGACTTGCAGATGCTTGCAATAAAGAAACCATTATAGCAGCTAGAGTAACTGCAACTTCTAAATACAAGGCATACAATATCCTAACATGCCCTGATGTTTTTGCCACTCCTCCAGCAGCTGTAAAATCTAATGGAAACAACAAACTATCCACTACTGTTCTTTTTCTTAAAATTCCAAAAAATATCACTCCTAATGTATAATAAAAAACTATAGCAAATAGAGGAAACCATTTTATCCACTGTCTTCTTATAATAGGTCCTTCTGGAATATCTGAGGATTGTTTTACTGTTGCAAGGTTTTGTAGCGTTCCTGCTGCTAAATTTCCCATGTTTAATATCAACAGGAAATGTAAAGGGATTCCTATTGCTGAAAATAATACTGCCGCACCCCTTGCTAGAGACGTTCGTGGTACTGGCGCTCCAAAACCTAAAAGTAAAAAAGTTTTAAAAATTATGAAAGGTAAGTGAGTAATTGTTTTATTTAAATTAAATTAACGTCACTTAATAAATTAAAATATTTATGTATGTTAAATCAGCAAATGTTGATCTAAAACATTTGTTATGGATTCTCGGCGTACAAAGGAGTTACGTTCCAAATGGTTAGTCATAATTTAAAAACTAAGAGTTTGCGTTCGTTATTCTGGACCCGCAACACCGCCGTTGCATAACTAGTACACAAGTGTTGAACCGTATAATTTTAATTTTAAGACCCGAACGGTATCGGCGTTTACTTGAGCCTCACCCGACCCTTGAAACGTTTTTAGTGACGAAAAATTGCGAAAATCGATAACAAAAATAAAATGCTCGTATCTTTCTTAAAACTAGTAACCAAATTGGCACCAAAAGAGCTTATTTTGTAGCCCAAAAATATCATTTTATTACAAAATTTGGTAGTATTTTTAATGACCGAATCTGGTTGAAATAAAATAAATTTTTTTTAGCAAAAGTAGAAGTAAAGGTCAACACGCATTATCATTAATGGACGTTAGAAGCTATAGGGGAGCAGATATAGGATCAGACCATAACTTAGTAGGAGCAAAATTAAGATGAATGTAGTCCAACGACGAGAAAAGGAACCTGCACGAAATAGTAAATTCAATGTGATGCGCCTGAAAGAAGAAATAATGGTGTGGGACTACCTGACAAATACTTAAAGGGAAGAGAAGATAATCCAGATGTAGAACGAAAATAGAAAAAGATAAGAAACAGCATAATAACCATAGCCGCGGATGAATCAATAGGTACTATGGCCCATGCAATTCATGGTATGATGAAGAATGTAAAAAAGCATGCATAGATAGAGAATTAAAAAGAGCCTGCCTACCTAAATAGACAATAACAAAAGAAGAAGACTTTAGACAGGCCATAAAAGGTCTTAGGGAAAGAATAGACGAAATAGCCGAAAATAACCAATATAATGGTGCCAGAATCTTCTTTCAAAAGGTCAACCAGATACGCATACCTTACCCGGCAACATCAACTGCAATATGCACGCAAAGAGTGGTGTGGTACGCCGTGAATACCATCAAAACTCCAGAGGAGTGATACAGCAAGCCAAAATAAAGGGATCAGTGTGACAACCACTCAATATAAGAACAGAACTACGCCTAGCACTCGAAGAATATACAATAAGAAATGGTGGAAATGGTGGAGAAAATCGAAACTGATTTTGGCATACGCGAACGATGTACAAACATTGGGGAGCGACATGGCAAGAGGAGAAGGGACGTTCTGACTACTACAGAAGGAAACATGCAAAATGAGACGAATGATTAATAAAGAAAAAACAAAAATAGTGGCAACAGCAAGATAAAGAAATGAACAAAACATAACAATACAAGGGAGAAAGTTCGAAAAAGTGAACTCTTTCAGGTACTTATGGCCCATTATCGACTAAAACATTGATAAGATGGCGGAAATACAAAATAGTCGCTCAAGGAAGCAGAACCAAGACAGAAAAAAGGCCCCAGACTAAGGTGGAAAGACGGTATAGAGAGGACCTTGAAACATTTGTGAACAACTGGAGTCGCCTAAGACAGGACGCGTTAGAGGAGGATTGTTGAGGAGGCAAGGCCAAGGAGAAGAAGAAATTAAGACGCGATCGACCCATAGATCGCCTGGTTGGGCAGCCTTGAGACCATGTGTCCCCATACATGATTTCACGCGAAACCATCCAAAAAAGTAATATTTAGAACAAAAATTTCATAATTTTTACAAATATTCATTTATTTTCAACAATTTTGAATAAATAGAGGCACACCGAATGTACACACAGACTAACCGTAAACCATCTACAATGTAGATTATCTATCATATGGATTCTACATGATAGTGATGAGCAACCTACGAACGCATTAAAAATCAAAAATTCGGTGCACACTTTATGATTAATATTTGTAATATCACGAAAGCAATTGGTAAATGTAAGTTCTAATTATGTACAAAATTAACGCATTCAATTAGAAGTTAAAACTTTACTAACCTAACGTAGTTAGTAATGATACAGCAAATAAAATACATCCAGGATACGTCCATATGCTCCCTCCTCCTCCTTCTCCATACCCTGCACTAACAGCATCCAACAATAACGCTTCGTGCCTTTTCATATACTTCTCCACAATTTTAGGCCACGTTTCTACATACCCTGAGACTTGTCTTAAATCAGTCGAAAATTCTACAGCTATATCTTTTTTTAATCTTTCTAGTTCTTCGGATTGTTTGCGCTCTCTTGGTCCTAAAGCAAGACAGTAACATGAAAGCTAAAATGTACAATGACTGTTATAAAAAAATATATTCTTTCTGAATAATATAAATATATAAATAATCATAATATAAAAAATGGTGAAATAAGCTATGTTTTGTGTGTAAAATGATTTACGATTATCTTCTCAACATAAAAGCGCAGTAAAATGTAGGCTAATCCTGTTAAAGGCTTATAGAGCTACGTTTTCTCTCCTACACACCAATTTATCATCGAAGGCACTTTCTCCTAAGTTGATAGTATATGTTTTATCGAATTTTTAGCTGTTCTCATGTTTATTCTATTTCGAAATAGGTGCAAAATTGCTTAAAAATATTGGGGGGCAAGGAAAGAGCCTCCTCGTCGAATTCATTCGGGCGTCCCCTCAGCAACGGTATCTAATATCGGCGAATCTTTTCACTCGTGTGATGTTAGCAATGCTCTTTACTCGAAATATTATTAAAAATTATCATAAAAATTGTTAAATTATTTTTTTAGTAGCAAAAAGGAGGAATATTGTAAAGTGAAACTGGTAAATATTAAGAAGACACGAGTTATGTGAGGTTTCACTGTTTTTATTGAGAAATTGTCTAACAATTGTTTTGGCGTATGTCATTGTCAAAGACTAACTATTAGACAATTTCTCAATAAAAACATATTTTAAGCACCCCACATCGTCCTTTGATTATGATGAAAAATGAATCAACTTTAAACGTTGCTCAAAAAAAATTTAACGTATCAAAAATTTCCATATTATGAAATAATGTAGAAAATTTATTAATAAATAAAATATAAAACGCACGAAATGATTTAATGATTCCTAAATGTGTTAAAAATATTTTAATCACCTCCTATGGCTTTTTGGTTGGGCTGGAAAGTGAATCAACTTTAAACGTTGCTTAAAAAGTTTTCAACGTGTCAAAAATTTTCAAATTTTTGGAAAATGTAGAAAATTGAATAACAAATAAAATATTAAAAGCTTAAAATGTTCTAATAATTTGCAAATGTGTAATTTAATCACCCCTTAACCACTTTGATTAGGCTGAAAAATAAATCAACTTCTAACATACAACTTTTTAACGGGCCATTAGTGTATAAACTGTGCACCATTATGATGTTTTTCTTTCTTGGGACAAATGCAAATTAGCAAAGTTTATAAAAACAACGTCAAACTAAACTGTTTGTACCTAACTTTCCCCATTAGCATATAGTTTACTGTTACATAAACAAATTGGATATGCCTACCTATTACATGTAGTACAGCATAAAACATAAATTAATATTCAGTGATTCGCAACTTTTTCTATTAGAAAATATTTGCGATTTTTTAAAATAAGAGTAATTAACTAATTATTTATGTAATTTGTGTATATTTAAAATAAGTAGAATTGACTCCTTTTTTGTTGTTGGCAGAAATCATTTGACAAATAACGATAATTAAATTTTAAATTTCAAGTTGAAACGTAAAATTGAATCAACCTTTCAATACAACTATAACAATGTGTTGCGGAAATAATTGTACCTTACATTACATTGATGAAATGTTTTAAATAAATTATATGTGTACGTTAAAGTTTCTAAAGTTATTTTTAAGTATTCGGTCATGGGTTTTGGATGTTTTAAACGCTAAGTCTGTAATAGAAATTAAATTGGATTTTTAATTATTTTTGTGTATCGACTGTATTTGTTATTACGGTTGGATAGTAAGTAAATATTAAACACATGTCTTGAATTTGGTATCGATTTCTGATCAAATGACATGAATTTTTTTTCTAGTACATTACTCATTAAATAAGTATCATTCATGGGCGATTTGAAGGGTATACATTGAACATAATTTTAAAATGAGAAATATATCACATATCGTTACACGAATTCGATAATTTTATACGAAATTTTACTTTTTAGTGAAAAGGGGATTTTGTTTCTATAATTAAGAAAAAGTCCTAACCTATCGAATAATTAATGTTTCTGTTCAATAAGAAATATACCTTAAGATCCCTGTGAAGTCGTGTTTCGTGGAGTCTACATACTAGATAGTGTACCAAAAAAAAATTGACAAAACAATGATTTTGTAGTAAATATCTTTGTTACTTTTCGAGATAACGCGAAAAAAGTGACAAAACATTGGGAAAATCTCACGTATAGTTTACCTTCTTTAAATTGCAATTTTGAAAATTGAAAAAAATGTTCTTAAACCGGAAAAAGCACTTTATTTGAGTAATTTGCACCCCCACCTTATGGGAAAAACGTTATTTTAGGCGAATTTAAAATTTCACCATTTTTCACCCGCTAAAATGGCCAAAAGTGAATTTTTTTCTGTTTTTCATCCAGGCGAAGACCGAAGCAAAGTAAAATGCTAGCATCTCCCTTAATTTTCAAGCAAATTGACCCCTGAGCAACTCATTTTGTAGCCAAAAAATGTTTTCAACACCACGAAAATTAACAATTGGCCAAAAAGTTTACGAGATATTTAAAAAAAACTGAAAATTTGTTAAGTAGTTTGGAATAAATAACAGTTTTTTTCGTTAAAACTGTGATTTAACCATATCCGCATTATTATTTATAAGTAAGTTATTAGTACACTAAGGGTGTATTTAAATTCACATTGAAAATAAATTTTCGCACGTTTCCCATCAATAATAGATTTTATTGAATAAGAGATGGGGTTAGTAGTAAATTTAAAATTTAACATGTGTATGAGATGAGATAAGGCAAAATTATCACAATTAACGTTCACCTTCAAGTGTTATAGTTTGCTTGTGTGTGTTTTATAACAGTAAATATTACCAAGCGGTGTTATTATCATTTTGAGTGTCACTTTAATTTTATTGTGTGCTAAGCAAGAACGCAGAAAAAATTAATAATTGGTAAATAAATCATTTCTATAATTATTCTTTTATTACTGTTATTAAATTTGTTTGTTTCTAATTGCCTATCGACCTAGTGAGGTCTTTCGATTATGGTAACCAAAGGACCATAACTGAAAGGCGCATTGCCTTTTTCGGTTTAATCTAAATTTTGCTTGTACTGACACATATAGGGTTTGTGCAAAGGTGGGCAAACTTTATTCTCAGAGGACAACACTTTGAAAATTTTTTTCGGAACGTAGAGTTTGAGAAAAATTTTAATAATGAATATATTTTTATACCAAAAAATCAATTAGACACATAAATATTTAATTTTTGGTAAAAAAATTGGAAATAAAATTTGGTGCGGGATGCAATAATTCCCGCCCAGGGATGCATTTGGCCCGCGGGCCGTCGTTTGTCCATCAATCTAGGAGACTTCAGGCCCCAGAATAGAAGAGTTTACGGTGTAATTAATTTTTATCCCAATAATAAAATGGGTTAAACCCGGGATCTTTTGAACCGAAAACTATTTTACATTTATTTTACGATTGTGAACTTTTTTTTTTAATAATCTGTATAAAATTTGTTGTGTGAATCATTAGATTAATAATTATTACCTTCAGTTTTATAAAATGCAGCGGCACCAAGAAGAGCCCATATAACTAAAATAATAGTTAAACCAATTTGTGAAAGGAACCATTGGCTAAGAGTTTTAAGGCAGCACTTAATTATATTTGTAACACCACCGTCCATGCACTTGAGATTACTGGAAGCACCTTTAGGCCAAAATCTTAATCTATATGGTGCGAGATGTGAGGTTTGCACACCGATAGTTTTAAATTTATTCCTGTAGTTCCTTTCCAAATTGATTTGTTCGATATCGATGCAATTGTTGTCGCCCATTCCGGACGGAATTTTGTTGCTATCACAGTGATTTTTCATTTGTGGCGATTCCAGCTGCTGATTGAACTTCTTGAATTTGGTCGTGGTGACTTCCGCCGCTGTGTCGTCCTCGGCGTCGCTCTGGTTGTATGTGTTTCTGATCGAATACTTTGGTGTAATAATAGTGACGCCGCCATCGGATACCGGCTCGTACATTTTCGTTTGTAAAATCTGTAATCATTATTATATTAATTCGCATTTTACGTTACGTATTGAGAGTTTCATGGTGCCCAAACCTTGACGGTACTACGGTAATTAAACCCGTGGTCCGCTAATCTATCGCCGTCAGTACTTGATGATTTAGTCGCGATTTGACCATCTTTTGCATCTACATTCTCCTTACGTGCAGTTTTCTCTACAACTTTCAAATATTCTACATCTAGTGCAATTTATAATTAATTTAAACTGCTTAAGTGAAACATCATAAATAACAACAATTTACGCGAAAGTTCTTAATTTTCATTTTATAAAAATCATGATTTACTTTAATAAAACGATTTTAATATTTATAAATTACTTTAATATATTTATATTTACGTGTTAAATATTAATTAAGTTAAATGATCACGCGAAACTTGATAAGCATTTTTACTGTTAAATCACACAATGTGAAAATGATGTTTTGGTTTATTGCAATGCGAGATAAAATAAAATTATTTAATTACATGTAATTGTTCTGAATGATTTAAGCGAAAAAAGGAAGGGAAGTAATGACCATGGTAATTTGGACTGTTATGCAACATGTTTTTATACTAAATTGATATAATTACAACTTGGAATAAATGTTGGATCAACATTCAACCAAAAAATTTAAAAAATATCGTGGCGAACACATGACTTTATCATATTTTAGGAAATATATTTATTTCATTTAAATTTAAAAAAAAATTATATTATGAATAATTTTTTTAATAATTTTTGTTTGTGAATAAATTAAAAATTTTTTTAGAAAACTTTTTTTTTTGTAATAAGAAAATGTAACCATTACCACAATTTTAGCAAAATTAAATATAATATTCGATGTAATTATTTGCAATTGTGACTTCAGCATATATCTAATTTTTACACATATAATTGTTGTCAGGTGCCGCCGCCAGAGCGGCGCTCGCATCGCGTCTTAAGGATAGGGTCAAGCGTATTTAAAAAGTTGTATCTTTGACGTTATTCTAATAAAATTTTATTGTTTATTTTAAAAATTATTAAATTAAATAGCTATGGCTATAAAAAAAGTTGTATTTTTGTAAAAATTTTATTCAAAAAATGTTTTACTTTATCACTTTATTTTCCACGAAATATTATTGTTACAAGATAAGTTTAGTTTCATGATAATTGGAAATTAAAAATTAAAAATTTATGTCAATAAAAACGTGAAATTAAATCTTTTGTTAAAAAATCTACCACTTCGAGACCTCAGACTTTTAAATCATTGCAATTTCAACTAAACTTGTCTAAATTTTAACAAAAGTCACTGAAATGTGATCAAAATCATCGCAATTTGTACCAAAAACAACTTAATTTTGACGAAAATTGCTCAAATTTGACGAAAATTTCTCAAATTTGACTTCGTACAAAAAATGTATCACTTTATCACTTTATTTTCCACGAAATATTATTGCTACAAGATAAGTTTAGTTTTATGATAATTGGGAATAAAAAATTAAAAATTTATGTCAATGAAAACGTGAAATTAAGTTTTTTGTTAAAAAATCTATCACTTTGAGACCTCTGACTTTTAAATCATTGTAATTTCAACTAAAATTGTCTAAATGTTACCAAAAGT
>JARJDX010020134.1:0-17696 GCA_030264735.1 Gymnusa sp. GC000175 | reverse complement strand
TGATATATGGGTATGTGTGGAAGAAATTTAAACAAATTTCTCATGAGGTTAAATATTAAGCAATTTACAATCGCATAAAAGTTAATTACGTCCTGAGAATTAATTGCTTTATTTTATGCACGAGTTTTCAGTGAAGCTACCGCGAGCTTTTGGTTACTTTGTACGATGCCAAAGTTGAGATGAAAACTTTGACGTGCGCGCACATATTTTTCCAGGAAATTAATTTATCGTTATCACATATTTACCCAATAACTCTATCTATTCATTTCTTGTTTAATATTTAAATTGTAGGAATCGAAAAGTTCTTATAGTGTTGATGGCTGAAGATTTTTTTTTTTTGTCGGGTCTGGTGACATACCTTTAAGAGCTGGAATTTTTAGATAAGGGGTTAACATATAGTCGAGACCAGCAAGTCTAGATAACAAACAGAATGATCAAACACCGTTCTCACGCTCAAACTAACAGCTTCCTCTTAATTTTTTTTGTCTCTGATGAAACATTTTTCGCAAAATTAACATTCGTGACACGTCTTTTGAAGAATTTTTTTTACCACATTTTTCTTTATGTTAAAAATTATACCCAACTCTAAAAGAATGGCAACGTAAATTTAGAATTTAATTTGCTTACTTCATTAATTTTTTTTTTCGTTTTTTTTTTACATTCCTGATATCGTGTGAAATAAGAAGAGAAGAAATTAAGAAGGAAAAGAAATAAAGTGTGGTATGCGGAATAATTGAAGAATGCAATTTTGCGTTTATTTTTTTGTGTTGTTTATTAATTTATTCCTGGTGGTCTTTTATAAATATGTACAAGAGTTGAGATAAAATTAAAAAAAAAAAAGATTTAAAACGCGCTCACTAATTTCCAATCAACGAGGCACACGATAAATTTTAATTTATTGAATAGTCCGAGGCGAACCTGAAAACGACTCTATAAAAATTTCACGGTGAATACTTTGATTATTATCTCACGATACTTTTAATGACCCTCCACTGGCTTAAACATTGACTGATCCTTTATGCGCTTCAACGACCTAAACAAATCCAACGCGCGCGCGCGCGCGCGTTTTAAACAAATTATTTAAACAATATTAATCTTACAGGGGCATAGCAAAAGCCGGAGAACCAAATAATTTATCGCCTCTATCACCCGGGGTGCTCTTTATGGATCCTTCCGTCCACAGCACTCTTCGACGGAAACAAAGACGATTAGCACGTGAGAACCCAGGAGTATTAGTGGCCATCGCCAAAGGCGCCAATCAGGCCATACACGAGTGTCAATATCAATTCCGCAACCGACGATGGAATTGCTCCACAAGAAATTTCCTACGAGGAAAAAATCTCTTCGGAAAAATCGTCGACAGAGGTAAGAGTCTACACAAATATTTGAATAATTTGGTATATGGCGATGATTTGTTGCGTTACGTTAGAAAAGGACGTGAGGTTAATAAATATCTCTGCGTTAACACGCCAACGCGCAGGGAAAAGTAACAATAAAGTAACAAGTCGTATCTTCATTCAGGTTAACAAAAAAAAGATGATTATTTATTAGCCTAACTACCTATAGTCATATAATATGAAGGTAGACACACTAAATCAAATCAGTACCATGAAGATGGTTGCCAACAACTACCTGCCACCCGTAGCACAATGTTGGACACCTGTGGAGAAGAGCCCACGCGTTTTCGATACATAGTGTCAGTTGTAAATGCCTCTAAATACCTTATTTTCACCAATTTGGGCGGAACACTACTCACCAAAGACTCAATTAACTTAGCTTTTGACACAAATTTTAAGCGAAAATCACATGATATACTTTTTTTTACTCATTTTAATGAAAATTGGTTTAAATTTTAATGAAATTTTTGGTAATTTCTGAGTAGTACGTGTGGTTGTTATACAGGGTGCACAAAAATTTAAAAAACGTTAAAACAGCTCCACTATGTCTGGCAACAATTGCTCTAAAAATTGTTCTTGTAAGAAATACACCCTCTTGTAGGTGGAAAAAGAAGCAACTTTGAAATTTTAAATGAGAACTCCCATTTTTTACTGCAAATTCAAATTTGACACAAAAAAATTCATAACTTTTACTTAAAGCACTTTTTTGTTATCATAGTAGGTGGCGCTGTAATCGCAGAATAAAATGAATCGCAAAATTTGTTTTTTTTTTTTCTGTGACCACAGAGCCACCTTCAATGATTACAGAAGAAATTACTAATTTATCCGCATCAAAATCTGCAATAAAAAGTGGGGATTTCTTTTTGGTAATTTAAAGTGCCCTCATCACACCCCAAGGAGTGAAACGTTATATTTTAAAAGAAAACCTCCACTTTTTATTGAAGATTCGGAATGTGCAGAAAGAAATACGAAAATTTTTAAAGTAATAATTTTTTGTAATCATTGTAGGTGGTGCTGTAATCGCAGAAATAAATTATCGCAAGATTTGTTTTGTTCGGTGACTACAAAGCCACTTTCAATGATTACAGAAGAAATTACAAATTTATCTGCATCAAAATCTGCGATAAAAACTGCCACTTTCAATGATTGCAGAAAAAATTACTTTTTTATTCGCATTAAAATCTGTAATAAAAAGTGGGGATTTCTTTCATCACACCCCAAGGAGGGAAACGTTGTATTTTAAAAGAAAACAACCACTTTTTATGGCAGATTCGGATTGTGCAGAAAAAAATACTTAAATTTTTAAAGTAATATTTTTTTGTAATCATGTAATCGCAGAAAAAAAATTATCGCAAGATTTGTTTTTTTTTCGTTGATTTCAGAGCCACCTTTAATAAATACAGAAGAAATGACTAATTTATTCGCATTAAAATCTGCAATAAAAAGTGTCGATTTCTGCTTGGAAATTTAAAGTGCCCTCATCACATCACAAGGGAGAAAACGTTATAATTTAAAAGAAAACCTCCACTTTTTATTACAGATTTGGATTGTGCAGAAAAAATATTGCAATTTTTAAACTAATATTTTTTTTGTAATCATTGTAGATGGCGCTGTAATCGCAGAAAAAAATTATCGCAAAATTGTTTTTTTTTTCGGTGACCACAGAGCCACCTTCAATGATTACAGAAGAAATTACTAATTTATCCTCATCAAAATCTGCAATAAGAAGTGGGGATTATTTGTTGGAAATTTAAAGTGCCCTCATCACACCTCAAGGAGGGAAACGTTATATTTTAAAAGAAAACCACCACTTTTTATTGCAGATTTGGATTGTACAGAAAAAAATATTGGAATTTTTAATGGAATATGTTTTTGTAATCATTGTAGGTGGCGCTGTAGACCAAAGACATCAATTAACTCAATTAACTTAGTTTTTACACAAATTTTAAGCAAAAATCATATGAAGTAAATTTTTTACTTGTTTTAATGAATATTGGTTCAAATTATATTAAATTTTTGGTAAATTATGAGTAGTACGTGCAGTTGTTATACAGGGTGCACAAAAAGTCTGGAAACGGTGAAATACCTTGAGAAATACACCCCCTTTTAGGTGGAAAAAAGAGCAACTTGGAAATTTTAAATGAGAACTTTCATTTTTTACTGAAAATTCAGGTTTGAAAAAAATACATAACTTTTATTTAAAGCACTTTTTTGTAATCATAGTAGATGGCGCTATAATCGCAGAAAAGATAATCGCAAGATTTGTTTTTTTTTCGGTAAATACAGGGCCTTCCTCAATGATTACAGAAAAAAAATTTTTTTTTTGCGCTTCAAAATCTGCAAAAAAAGTGGGGATTTCTTCTTGGAAATTTAAAGTGCCTTCATCACACCCCAAGAAGTGAAACGTTATATTAAAAAAAAAAACTCCACTTTTTATTGCAGATTCGGATTGTTCAGTTGGAAATACATAAATTTTTAAAGTAACATTTTTTGTAATCATTGTAGGTGGCGCTGTAATCGCAGAAAAAATTATCGCAAGATTTGTTTTTTTTTGGTTAATACAGAGCCACCTTCAGTGATTACAGAAGAAATTACTAATTTATCCGCATCAAAATCTGAAATAAAAAGAGGGGATTTCTTGTTGGAAATTTAAAGTGCCCTCATCACACCCCAAGGAGAGAAACGTTATATTTTAAAAGAAAACCTTCACTTTTAATTGCAGATTCGGATTTTGCAGGAAGAAATACATACATTTTTAAGGTTATAGTTTTTTGTAATCATTGTAGGTGGCGCTGTAATTGCAGAAAAAAATTATGGCAAGATTTGTTTTTTTTTCTGTGAAGACAGAGCCACCTACAATAATTACAGTAGAAATTACTAATTTATCCGCATCAAAATCTGCAATAAAAAGTGGGAATTTTTTCTTGGAAATTTAAAGTGCCCTCATTACACCACAAGGGGGAAAACGTTATATTTTAAAAGAAAACATCCACTTTTAATTGCAGATTTGGATTGTGCAGAAGGAAATACAAAAATTTTTAGAGTAATATGTTTTTGTAATCATTGTAGGTGGCGCTGTAATTGCAGAAAAAAATTATCGCAAGATTTGTTTTTTTTTCGGTGACCACAGAGCCACCTTTAATGATTACAGAAAAAATTACTAATTTATCGCATCAAAATCTGCTATAAAAAGTGGGGATTTCTTCTTGGAAATTTAAAGTGCCCTCATCACACCGCAAGGAGTAAAACGTTAAATTTTAAAAGAAAACATCCACTTTTCATTGCAGATTAGGATTGTGCAAAAAAATATACATAAATTTTTAAAGTAATATTTTTTTGTAATCATTGTAGGTGGCGCTGTAATTGCGGAAAAAAATTATCGCAAGATTTGTTTTTTTTTTCGGTGACCACAGAGCCACCTTTAATAATTACAGTAGAAATTACTAATTTATCCGCATCAAAATCTGCAATAAAAAGTGGGAATTTTTTCTTGGAAATTTAAAGTGCCCTCATCACACCTCAAGGAGGAAAACGTTATATTTTAAAAGAAAACATCCACTTTTTATTGCAGATTCGGATTGTGCAGAAGTAAATACATGAATTTTTACAGTAATCTTTTTGTGATTGTGCAGAAGTAAATACATGAATTTTTACAGTAATCTTTTTGTGAACATTGTAGGTGGCGCTGTAATCGCAAATTAAATAAATCTTGCGATAATTTTTTCCTGTAAATACAGCGCCACCTACAATTCGTTAATGAAAGTCATGTTCCGTTTTTCGCCTAAAACATATATTCAATTTTTTTACTTAAATCGTTTCGTTTTTGTGCTATACTAAATTAAAATGATCAAATTATTTAAATTTTTTTTTTTTTTTGCAATTTTCTAAGCAAAAATTTAGAAAATTAAAAATTAATGTTATCAATCGATCTGAAATTAACGTTTTATGTGTAAAATTTTCCACTGCTGGTAATAATTCTCACCCACATTTCACTTTTTTTTAAATTTATTATTAAAATACAAAAATTGACTTTGAGAGGTTAGCAAACAACGAAATAAAAGGGTGCAAAACAAAAAAGTTTCAAAGTTTAAGTCAAAAAGTTAATTTTTTTAACGCTTTGTTATAATCACACTGGCTTTGGTAAAAATTGATTTTGAGAAGGTTAGAAAACAACGAAATAAAATAGTGCAAAACAAAGAAGTTTCAAAGCTTAAGATTTTTTATAACGCCTTGTAATCATCACGCTGGCGTTGGTAATCATAACTCTTTGTTATTATCGATATCTGATAATCATCAGGTTTGTGGTAAGAAGTTTTAGTAATCGTCACAATTGTGTTAGAATTTTTAGCGTATTTGGTCCAGTTTTTGAAGTCTCTGTTAATCATGTAAAAATCTTTCGGTAATCTCACGTAATGGTGATCGTGGTTTATTCACTAGTCGCTTTTCTTATAATTTCGCACCACCTCTTCTTGTTCCTGGATTCTCTTGCTGTTTGTGAAGCAGTTTAGTTCGTTTCCGTCTTAATAATGTCGATCTATCTTTTCTATCCTATTCCTAAAGTGTATGTGTAAATCTTACACCTACACTCTTAAACTGTAAGGCATATGGCGTATGGCGCATGACTTCACATCTATGCTCTTTTTATTTTGTGACGTCAATATCCCATTTTCTCTCCCACTATCCTCCACCGGCTTCTTACCACAAACACTCCGTTTATCCCTCATCTACACTTTTATGTTTAAATAGAGGAGCGCGTAGATCGTTCGGTCTTTTGAGCTCTTGGTTTAGTTCGACCTCCTACTTACCCTTCTTCTCTAATCTAACAAGTCGCAGCGTAAGTCCTCGGTCGGTCATTTAGAGTTTTTACCATTTCCCTCAATTTTTCTTCATTATTACTTTCCTAAGATTTTCTTCGTGTCTTCTTGGGAGATTTTAACGCAAGGATAGGAGAGGCAAATGGGCAGACACCCAATTTCAAAAAGAAAAAAAATAAGTAAATCGGAGAAATATTGCTTAAATTGCAAAAAATAAAGAAAAATCTTAGTGAAAGTCTCATCTACACTTTTATGTTTAAATAGCGGAGCGCGTTGATCATTCAGTCTCTTGAGCTCTTGGCTCACTTCGATCTTTTACTTACCGTTCCTCTCTAATCTAACAAGTCGCAGCGTAAGTCCTCGGCCGGCCATTTCGGGTTTTTACCATTTTCTTCAATTATTACTTTCCTATAATTTTCTTCGTGTCTTCTTAGGAGATTTTAACGCGAGGCAAATAGCCAGACACCCAATTCCAAAAAGAAAAAAAATGAGTTAATGGGAAAAAGATTGCAAAAATTGCAAAAAAATAAAGAAAAATCTTAGTGAAAGTTTAATTAAAAAACATAACCTCACTTTTTATTCATGCGCGAAAAATTGAGGTTATGTACGTGTTGAATGGTAATTAATGTCAAATTTGATGAAATAAATACAAATTAAGTCATAATTTTAAGTACATTTTGCAGTGGTTTTTATTATACTATCAATTACGCGCCCCTTTATAATGATTTAAATAACATGGGGGCATGTTAGTAGTTAATAAAGATGACAACTGTGTGCATGATAATGGGGAAATTAGCATAAGAATACAATTACATGACAGATCGTTCTCAACAATGGAGAGATTATCGTTGTTTCAGGTTTGCATGAAACGTTTACTTTACCTATTTGGATGGGGTTGAAAGAGGGTCGAGTTCTATATTTAAATTTTTTTGTAACGTGCACACGTGCCTTTTCTATCAGTTTTTTTCTTGATTTATTGTGTCTGTTTATTTTTTCGGTTTATTTTTGGGACGCTTGTATCTTTATTAAGAAGGAATTAAAATTATCGATGGTTTGGATCATTGATTGAAGAGTCAAATTACCGATCAATTTGGACGTGTTGGTTTCTTTTTTGAATAACAAATTGTTGAGATTTGTTGATAATGGCGCTACTTGAAATACCACTTTAAATTTTCTACCTGTTACAGACAATTGATCGGGACAATTTTTCTCTAAACGTCCGATGGATTAGTTTAATTAAATCAAGTGACAAATTATTTCCGTGGACGCGCGCGCGGACTTAATTTGTACGACACGACGGTTGGGATTTTTTTTTTTTTTGGCACGGCTAAGATTTCGTTTTAAATTCTGACAATAAATTTTATAATGCAGTGTGAAGACGGGTTCTTTTAAGGTCGTTTTGTATCTTTTTCTTTCCGAGAGAAACTGAAATTCCCTTTTGCAATAATCACGGCAATAAAAGTAAAATGAAATCACTTTTGTTGAATAACAGTAGCGTGACAAATCCCTGTCATTTGGTTCTTAGTTGGTGGTGACTACCGTCTATCAATACCTTCATAAATCTTTTTTTATTGAATTTATTATTTGAACCAATATTACATCAATAAAAACATCATGTCTTGTTAGAGCGTAACTTTTGACCATCATAAATTATACCATCACTCAGAAGACATTTTTATTTGCGCGCTCAAATCGATTTGCATAATTGATCAAGAAATTAATTTTTTGTCCGAGGTTATGTTAGGTTAGGTTTCGGGGTGAAGGAAATTATTCTGCCTTATTTGTTAATAATGAATATTTATGGACGTATTGTTTTCACCTCTCGTTGATTTATGTCGCGTATGTATAAATCACGTTATGCAACGTAATTTATGTTTATATTGATTGGATGAGTGATTTATTTCTTTGGTTTTTACAATGCAAAACGCATAAATATTTAATTTCCCAAGCAACAAATTGTGCACAAATTCGTTCCCAAGCAGATGGGTTTTTTAAAAGAGGGTTAAAGATAGTAATTTACTCAATGGGGGGGCTATTTCAACCCTACAACGCGCGCGCATTGATTTTATTATATAAATGGGTTTCCAAATTGCGGCCCTCAAGATTTTTTTCGTTTTATTGAACGCATCCTGTCCAGAGTATTAAACTACTTATTAGCATTTGTCAAAGGGATTTTTGCGACCAGATGTTTTTTAATGGTTATCAACAAAGATAAAAGGACAATTGTCCTTTTATGTACCCCTTGTGCGCGCTCTATATATTGAATAAAAATAAGAACGAGAAATTTATACCTCGTGTGAGTTCGTCGCGTCCATATATAAGTTATGAGTTATAGTCTTTTGGTTAATATGGAACCCCCCGCGGTTAGACTGGGTAATTACGTCATCACGTTGCCCCCCGTTGGGCCCCATGATATATACCTACCTGATATACATGCACAGGTATTGTTACAAACACTGTATTTTATCGCTATAACTTTATATTGGTACCAAATATAATAAAATAAATTATTACTTCCTTTTTTTTCTTCGAGAAACATAGTTTCTTCGAGAAACAATTTATGACAAGCGCGCGCGTGATCCAGGACACAAAATAAAAATTTAAATCAAAAACATAATCGTAATTTAAAAATATTAAAAAACGTTTAATTTTGGAGGAGACGTGGCTCAGTAACTATACTATATGGCAGACCGTGGGTTCAAATTCCGCGCCAGTGGTACCTTTTTTAATTCAAACTGGCTATAGGTGTTGAATCAAATGTCAAGTAAGTCAAAATTTCAAATAAAACAAAAAAATACACAGTCGAACTTCCATAACTCGAACTTCTATAAATCAAATTTTTCTATATCTCGATTTATTTTTTCACAAATTTTTGCAACAAGATTTTTGCTATTTCTGTAACTCGAATTTTCTATATCTTGAATTTTTATGATGATTAGAATTAGGGAAGTTCGACTGTACTTTAATTTAGAATTTAAGCTTTTGCGACTTGAGTCGATGTAAATTTTCTTGCTTTTGGGTTTAAGTCGCGTATTTTTATTGGTTGTTGGTAACAACAAAGTAAGAAATTTTAAAACTATACTTTATTTATATTCAACACAGAGCGCGGGATCCGCACGTGAACCACTCGTAGAAGGCAACATGATTGGTCATTCGGTAGCTAGAGTTTTCGGTCGGATTCGCTTTATTTTGTAACCATTCAAAGCACTTTGAATAGAAGTACATGTAAAACTGTCAACTAACGACTACCGGGTCTGTGCGCTGTTTACGTGGATTTGCTTACGCGCGTTCCGTGTTGAAAATGAATGAAGTATAGGAGGGCAACATGTCAAATTATTTATTTTTAATATAAAAGTGTAAAAATGATTATTTCGAGATACAGTCGAACTTCCCTAAGTCGAATCATCATAGTCAACAAATAAATTCGAGATATGGAAAATTTAAGTTACAGAAATAACCACAATATGCGATCTTGATGCAAAAATTTAAAAAAAAAATTGAGATATAGAAAAATTCGACTTATAGAAGTTTGAGTTGTGGAAGTTCGACTGTATGTTTAACGCGTTATCCGCACGTGAACATCTTGTTGGAGGCAACATGATTGGTCATTCAGTAGTGAGCGTTATTGGTCGGATTCAGTTCATTTTGTAACCCTTTAAAGCACTTTGAAACGGAGAATATGTAAAACTGTCAACTAACAACTTCCAGGTCTGTGCGCTGTTCACGTGCATTTGTTTACGCGCGCTCCTTGTTGAAAATGAATGAAGTATAGGAACGCTACATATTAAATAATTTATTTTTTATATAAAACTGTAAAAATGTTTTTTTTTGAGATATGTCTAACGCGTGATCTGCACGTGAACATCTCGATGAAGGCAACATGATTGGTCATTTAGTAGCGGGCGTTCTTGATCGGATTTAGATAATTTTGTAACCATTCTAAGACCTTTAAATGAGAGTTCATGTAAAACAGTCAACTAACGACTTCAAGGTCTGTACGCTGTTCATGTGCATTTGTTTACGCACGTTCCGTGTTAAAAATGAATGAAGTATAGAGGGGCAGCATGTCAAATAATTTATTTTTTATATAAAAGTGTAAAAATAATTTTTTCAAGATATGTTTATTGCGTGATCCGCACGTGAACATCGTGATGGAGGCTAGATGATTGGTCGATCGGTAGCGAGTGTTCTTGATCGGAGTTTGTTTATTTTTTAACCATTTAAAGTAATTTGAATAGGAGTACATGTAAAACTGTCAACTAACGATCACCAGGTATGTGCGCTGTTCACGTGCATTTGTTTATGCGCGCTCCGTGTTGAAAATAAATAAAGTATAGAAAGGCCACATGTCAAATAATTTATTTTTTATATAAAAGTGTAAAAATTATTTTTTCGAGCTATATTTAACGCGTCATCCGTACGTTAACATCTAGATGGAGGTAACATGATTGGTTATTCGATGGCGAGCGTTATTAGTCGGATTCAGTTTATTTTGTAATCCTTCAAAGTACCTTGAATAGGAGTACATGTAAAACTGTCAACTAAAGACTACCGGGTCTGTGCGCTGTTTACGTGCATTTGTTTACGCACGTTCCGTGTTGAAAATGAATGAAGTATAGAAGGGCAACATGTCAAATAATTTATTTTTTATATAAAAGTAAAAAAATGATTTTTTTGAGATATGTTTAACGCGTGATCCGCACGTGAACATCTCGATGGAGGCAATATGATTGTACAAGCGGTAGCGAGTGTTCTTGGTCGTATTTAGTTTATTTTGTAACCATTTAAAGTACTTTAAATAGGAGTACATGTAAAACTGTCAACTAACGACTTCCAGGTCTGTGCGCTATTAACGTGCATTTGTTTACGCGCGCTCCGTGTTGAAAATGAAAAGCGTATAGGAATTTTACTAGCCAAATAATTTAGTTTTTATATAAAAATGTAAAAATGATTTTTTGGAGATACGTTTAAAGCGTGATCCGTACACTTTGATGAAGGCAATAGGATTGGTCATTCGGTGGCGAACGTTCTTGGTCGGATTTAATTTATTTTGTAACCATTTAAAGCACTTTGAATAGGAGTATATATATAATATTATCAACTAACAAACACCACGAGTATGTGCGCTGTCACGTGCATTTGTTTACGCGCGCTCCGTGTTGAAAATGAACGAAGTATAGGAATGTTATTTTTCAAATAATATATTTTTTATATATAACTGTAAAAATGATTTTTTTGGGATATGTTACTATAACTTTGAAAAAATTCATTTGTTTTTTTTTGTTAATTGGCTCCACTTATAATAACAATATTTTGTTGCCTCCATTAAGATTTAGGAACAAAAATTTTTGGTAATGTAAATGTCAGTTTATAAACAAAAAGCTATTTTTGAAAATTAAAATGGCGTCCGGAGTAAACACCATTTTGAATTAACAAAATCTGAAACGCCATCTGGCGGTGAAAATTAACAACTTCACGAGAACGCGTTGCGTTATTTGTGCTGCAAGTGGCGGAAAGTTAAATTTTTATGTTCGAGGCTCTGTATCACCCCCGAAAACGAAAAAATGACTTTCCCATTAAACAAAAATTTAACCCCCATGCATAGGGTTACCATCTGATTTTATTCTTTAAACTTCCTAAGGTTTTTAGGTTTTTAAAAATCCCAGGGTTACCAACTTTTTGCTTTATACATAACATAGGGTTACCAACTTATTTCTTTATACATAACATGGGGTTACCAACTATTTAAAAAAATAAATAAAGTTAGGGTTGCCAACTTTTTTCTAATTTTTTTTTTCAATTTTGATTTTTTAATTAATTAATTTTTCACCATACGGTTAGAATTATGGTTAAATGTTTACTACTTAACCTACTTACTTTTTAATTTTATTCGTGAAACTAAAGAGACATCTAATAGTAAAAAGCGAAACTATAGGCTGCCCAGGTTGAGTTTGTGGAGCAAAAAGTTATAATTTAAACATTTTAGCGTTCATAAATTTGTTTTAGTAATGTAGTAAAGTCTTTTACAAATTAACAATGGACTATAAAGCTACTAACAACATTCTTCTGTCAAAATTGTGACTTAAGTATGACAATTTATGACCAATCATAGAACCTGTTTCTACAGTAGCAATTATTCATTGTAAATCGATACATCTGCATGTGTATACACTTAATGTAATGTTATAAATACAAATTAGTAATATTGGCATACGTATAGTTGAATAATCAGTGGCTCAGCGTTAGAGCAGAAAATTATGGTTTTTGAAAGTCAAAATTTTTTATCGTCAAACTCCATGACGAACACATGGATTTCTAGCCCAATTCGTTTTCTACCCACCGAAAACACAAAAAATTACTCGGGATTCAAAATTGGGTCGCGATCCAGAGTTTGGGAACCGCTGAGTTTGGGAACCGCCCTAGATTCTAGGGATTGCTCTAGATCTTAGAAATTATTACCATCCACCGCATTTTACACAATAAACGTCTTTAATTAATAAGTAAAAACCTAGTTACAAGAAAATCTTATAATTACATTGTGTATACTTCTTAATTTAAAATTGAATAATTTAGAGTATTTATAGCAACATTAAAGAATATTTATGTCTATAATAATATAACTAGGTATTTATATCTAAACTACAACTTACTTAAGACTAGATAAATAATACTACATTTTTTTATGAGCAATAGGTGGCGTCGTTTGACATGCCTTATGATAGATAACGTGAAAGGATAGTTTAATTAACGAGCGCGCGACTTTTAAAATGTAAATACATTTCTCGTGCGTCAAGTTTATGGCCTCGTAATTGAGTTAGTACAGCATGTAGAAGTTAAATAAAATATGCTCACGTACTGTAAAGGTATAAGGAATGAAATAAAAGCCATAAGAAACATGTATACGTTCGGTGCAAATGTCAGTTATGACAGGTTGTAAGTATGATTCTCGTTGTTTATGGCGCGCGCGTGATGTCACTTATTGATCCTTCATCGATTGAATTAACAGCAAAAAAAATTATTTTCAGGTTGTCGCGAGACAGCTTTCATTTACGCCATAACGAGTGCCGCGGTGACGCACTCCATAGCAAGGGCTTGCAGTGAAGGTTCCATCGAGACTTGCAACTGCGATTACAGTCATCATAAGGGCAGGCCGCATTCTTCTGGAAGTCCTTCGATTTCTGGAGTGCGCGATTGGGAATGGGGCGGATGTTCGGATAACATTGCATTCGGATTCAAATTCAGCAGGGAGTTTGTGGATACCGGAGAAAGAGGGCGCAGCCTTCGAGAGAAAATGAATTTGCACAATAACGAAGCTGGAAGAATGGTAAGTGTTATAATTAATTAGTTGATTACTATAATTATTATAATTATCTTGTTATTCAAGCGTTTAAAGATTGATTGCTCTATTTGCACGCGTTTTCTGTTATATTTAAATTTAGCATGTTAATATTTTTCAATTTCTCTGATAATATCGGATAAACGGACCGATAGATGTCGGCGCTTTTTGTTTGTTTGCAACGCCATCTATTGTTGCGTTACAATTACGGGTTAATTTAACATCCAGATGTGAGTCTCGTGCACACGTAGACAAATAACACATGTTCCTTGGGACATTATCTAGTGTAACACGGTGTTTCGCAGCGGGATGCTGCGTGCGGAGATATTCAGAGACATCTGCGCTCGACAGGGGTCACATTACATGGATATAGCACCGCTTTACACACGCTACACGTTCCGAATCCTTAATGCACGAAGCATTTCACGTCAACTTTGCGGTATAAAATGGTAAACGAAAAACTCTAAGATCCTTGCGAAGTGCCGCGCAACGGAGGAAATGAGACTCGCGCCTCGAACCTTTTTTATGGCCGGGATTAACAAGCTAATATGCGTTTTAATAAAAGAGGAACCGGCCACCCGGTTTTAATCGCTCACTTCATAAATCAAAACCATATTTTTAGTTTGTATTTACCACAAGCTTAAAAAGCTAAAAATTAACGAAACTTATTTTTAAGAATGAGCGCAACAACAGGTTATGTTTCTGTCAAAAGTGACAGATATGTCTAATGTATGTAAATGAAGGAAGTGTGATGATCACACCTTTTGAAAATATTAAAAATTCGGTGGAAAATGTAAAAAATGTTAAAAATATGCTAATTAACGACAAAATTTTGTTTAAAATACGAAAAAATGTCTAAAATTGGCTAAAAATTATCAAAATGTGTTCGACAATCTAAAAAATTATAAAATGACAAATTTCAAATTCAAATGTCAAAATTCGTTGGAAAATTCCAAAATACGATTTAAAATGACAAAAGTTTGTTTAAAACTGGCAAAAATACGTCTAAAATGGCAAAATTTTATCAAAATTTGTTTGAAATCGTCAAAAGTATTCCTTAAAATAGCAAAAAATTTTATTTAAATAACAAAATTTATTCGAAAATGTCAAAAATACACTTAAAATGACAAAAGATTGTTTAAAATAAGTTTGTTGAAAAATTATCAAAATTTGTGTGAAATTGTCACAAGTGTCCCTTAAAATGGCACAAATTTATATTTAAATGACAAAATTGGTTCGAAAATTTCAAAAATACACATAAAATAACAAAAGATTGTTTAAAACTGGCAAAAATACGTCTAAAATGGCTAAAAATTATCAAAATTCGTTTGAAATTGTCAGAAGTGTCTCTTAAAATGGCCAAAATTTATATTCAAATGCCAAAATTCGTTCGAAAATGTCAAAAATACACTTAAAATGACAAAAAATTGTTAAAAACTGAAAAAATAGTCTAAAATGGCTAAAAATTATCAAAATTAATTTAAAATTAACAAAAGTGTCCCTGAAAATGGCAAAAATTTATATTTAAATGACAAAATTCGTTCGAAAATGTCAAAAATACACTTAAAATGACAAAGATAGTTTAAAACTGGCAAAAATACGTTTAAAATGGCTAAAAATGATCAAAATTCATTTTAAATAGTCAAAAATGTCCCTTAAAATGACAAAAATTATATTAAAATGTACAAAACTCGTTTGAAAATGTCAAAAATACACTTAAAATGATAAAAGATTGTGTAAAACTGGCAAAAATACGTGTAAAATGGTTAAAAATTATCCAAATTGGTTTGAAATTGTCAAAAGTGTCCCTTAAAATGGCAAAAATTTATATTCGAATAACAAAATTTGTTCGAAAAGGTTAAAAATACACTTAAAATGACAAAAGATTGTTTAAAACTGGCTAAAATACGTCTAAAATGGTTAAAAATTATCAAAATTTGTTTTAAATTGTCAAGAGTGTCTATTAAAATGGCAAAAATTTATATTAAAATGAAAAAAATTGTTTGAAAATGCCAAAAATACACTTCAAATGTCAAAAGATTGTTTCAAACTGGCAAAAATATGTCAAAAATTGCTGAAAATTATCAAAATTTGTTTGAAATTGTCAAAAGTGTCTTTAAGGATGGCAAAAATTTATATTTAAATGACAAAATTCGTCCGAAAATGTCAATAATACACTTAAAATGACTAAAGATGGTTTAAAACTGGCAAAAATACATCTAAAATGGCTAAAAATTATCAAAATTTATTTGAAATTATCAAAAGTGTCTCTTAAAATGAAAAAAATTTATATTTAAATGACAAAATTCGTTCTAAAATGTCAAAAATACACTTAAAATGGCAAAAGATTGGCAAAAAACATCTAAAATGGCTAAAAATGATCAAAATTCGTTTGAAATTGTCAAAAGTGTCCCTTAAAATGTCAAAAATTTATATTAAAATGAAAAAATTTCTTCGAAAATGTAAAAAATACACTTTAAATGACAAAAGATTGTTTAAAACTGGCAAAAATACCTCTAAAATAGCTAAAAATTATTAAAAAAAAATTGTTTGGAATTGTCAAAAGTGTCTTTTAAAATGGCAAAAAAATATATTAAAATGAAAAAATTCGTTCTAAAATGTCAAAAATTCACTTAAAATGGCAAAAGATTGGCAAAAAACAACTAAAATGGCTAAAAATGATAAAAATTCGTTTGAAATTGTCAAAAGGGTCCCTTAAAATGTCAAAAATTTATATTAAAATGAAAAAATTTGTTCGAAAATGTCAAAAATACACTTCAAATGTCAAAAGCTGGTTTAAAAATTATAAAAATATGCTTAACATTATCCAAAATTGGCTTTAAATTGTAAAAATTTCTTCAAAATATTTAAAATATGCCTAAAAATCATATTTAAATGTTAAAATTTATTTAAAAATGTCAAATATATACTCATAAATGGTAAAAACTTCTTCAAAAATGGCGAAAATTAATTCAAAATGGGCAAAAATTTGTTTAAAAATATTAAAAATTTCTATAAAATATTATAAACTTTTAGGTTATGTAAAAAACTTATTAAAGAATGTTAAAGTTCGTTAAAAAAAAATGCAAAAAAAGTGCTCAAAAAATGTAAATTTTCGTTTAAAAATGACAAAAATATGCTCTAGGAAGGTAAAAAATCGTTTTGAAAATCAAATTGTCAAAAATACGTCTGAAAATTATATAAATTCGCTGAAAAATTTCAAAAATATTAGTTTAAAATGCCAAAATACTCTATAATGTCAACTTTTTAAAAATAATATCAAAATTCTTTAAAAAGTGTCAAAAACTTACTAAAAGATGTCATAATTTATTTAAATATGTCAACAATATGCTGGAAAATTGAAAAAATTAGTCTAAAAAGCTAAATAATTCGTTAGAAAATGACAAAATTTGCTCGAAAATTGCAAAAATTTAAATCTTAACATTTGGCTTAAAAAATACCAAAAATGTAAAAATTGTGGGCAAATTTGACAAAAAATGGCAAAATTACGTTCGAAAATGGCAAAAATTTGTTTAAAAATATTAAAAATTCATGTAATGTCAAATTTGCTAAAAAGAACCAAAATGTGTTCTAAAATGTCAAAAATTAACTTCAAATTTAAAAAATTCTTTTAAATGGCCAAAATACGTTTAGATATGTTAAGAATTCGTAACAAAATGTTAAAATTCGTTAAAAAATAATAAAAATAAGCTCAAAATGGTTAAATTACGTTCGAAAATACTAATTGTTCGTTCAAAATGGCAAAAACATGTCTAAAATTTAATTCAAAAATTTAAAAAGTTCGCTAAAAAGTCAAATCCTGTTTAAAAATGTTAAAGTGTCAAAATGTTAAACAAAATTTGTTTACAAATGGCAATAATTTGTTAGTAATGTCGATTTTTTTCAAAAAGTCAGAAATTTGCTCAAATTGTCAATATTTATTTAAAAAAAGGTTAAAAATATATTTAAAAACTCAATTTAAAATTGCAAAAACAGTGGGTTTAAAAATGCGTTTGAAAATGTCAAAAATATGCTAGAAAATGGCAAAAATGTAGGAATTTTCTAAAATTATTTAAAATGCCAAAAACACATACGAGAATGGTAAAAATGTTAAATATTTGTTTAGAAATGCATAAATACTTATAAATA
>JARJDX010020129.1:0-11361 GCA_030264735.1 Gymnusa sp. GC000175 | reverse complement strand
ACCAATAAACTACCACTTCCTATTTTAGGATTTTAGCCAAAAGGCACTGGGACCTCCCAATTTTTGTTAAAAGCTTCAATATGACTTTTTAGGACGATCAGTTTAGCCGTCTGGGCTGTAGAGAGGACATAGTCAGACACACAGACAGACAGACAGACAGACAGACACCACTTCGAAATCAACTTTTTTTGAATTAGGGGGGTCGAAAACGGATATTTCCGCAAAAATCTCGATATTAAAAATTGTCGCGATTACTATACTTTAATTTACTTTGTAAATGAAAGTAACAAAAATTATTCAAAGTTTGACAAAACTTTTTGCAATTTCCATATCAATTTTAACTGAAATCGCACTGAAAATTTACCAAATTTGACGAAATTCATATTAATTTCAACGTAAATTTCATTAAAATAGTTTATATTTTTAGGAAAATTGCTTTAAACTAATTAAAATCATTTAAACTTTTTTAAAAAAATTCTCGAATTTTATTAAATAACATAATAATTTTACGAAAATTGTCCAAAGTTGGCAAAATTCATATCAATTACAATGAATAACTTCTTTTCTTCTCCTTCAGCCCGTTGGTTCCATCATATTTCCGCTTCCTCCGATATCGAAGTCCAGCACTTAGGTAGTCTCCCTCTGCCTCTTTTCCTTATCGGTCTTCGATCTTTTGACATCTTTGCCAGACGGTCGTCTGTCATCTTGTTAACGGGCTCCTTCTACCTTTTCCTTCGGGTTCGGACACACCATGCTACATCCTGCAAATTACTTCTTTTTCTTAGATCTTCACTCTGTCATTCAAGCTTTTCGGGTGTATTGCTCTGACCACTTTCATTCCCAATATTCTGAAGGATTTTATTGTTCTGGTGATCTTGGCCCATTACAGCATAAGTTGTAATTGACCTCACTATAGTTTTATATATTAGGACCTTACTTTGTACAACCATGTGCCGATTATTCCATACCATGTTCATCATGTATCCCGATATTCTGGCTGCTTTGATGGTTTGAGTTTTTACTTCTTGGTCCAGTCCTATTGTCTTGACCCTTGAGATCTCCGCACCTATGTAAGTAATTAAAGGTCATTACCTGTTATATAATTTTACCTTCAACTTCAAGCATGCACTTGATCGGGTCCTTTGATATGATTATACATTTGGTCTGGTTCATGTTTTTTTATGAATCCCTGCTGTTCTTCCCGTAGTCGTATTTCCTTGCTTAGAATTTTCAGCAATAGGATGGTGATGCCTCGGTAGTTTTCATTAATTTTTTTTCTCCTTTTTTAAAGTTTGGTATCGCTATGCTAGTCTTCCAGCCTACTTGCTATTCTTTCATTAATAGGGTAATAGGTTAAATGGAGCCAGTGTGAGGTGAGTTAGCCTCTCGCGAAACGCGACCTGACAGATCTATTGTTCTGCCTCTTCCCAATCATTTCTCAAGCAGTCCTAGGTCCTCTATGAATCTAGTAACTTCCTTGGGGGTAATGCCGCTCACTTTTTCACGGGATAGAGGTGAGTTCGAGCAACTTGCGGTTATGATCGGGTTTGATAAGCCGTTTTGATTGGCGTAGGCCTGTAACACTGTTCCAGTGCTTACGTCTTCTGTCCTCTACCCATTTTTGCACCACTCCTATTCTGTGTTCTTTCATTAGTAATTATAATTTGGAAAAGCCGTCCCACTTGTATGACAAGTTCACCTCTTCTATATTTTAGCATCTCATTTGAGATTTCATCAGGTTCTGATGATTTCCTGTTCTTTAGGTTTTTGGTTGTGCCTTCCGCGTCCTATTGTATTACTTTTATTGCATTTTCCTGCATTACTTTCCATCGCAGGGTCGTTTTATTGTCGTTGTCCTCTTTATATAGTGCTGTGATATATTCCACCCACTCCTGGATTGAAATTTTATTTGTTTAAACAGTATCTTTGATTTCCCTATATCTGCGTTCGATTTATTGCGCTGTTTAACGTAACTTTTCCACGTTGCTTCAGATTTATTACTTAGCTAGTTCGGATAGGCATTATTTTTGTCTTGTGCCAGTTCTTTTAATTTTGGTGTAAGGTGTTTTATTAAGCATAGAATAACGTTCGAATAATTTATAGGAGAATTTTATAAATAAAATTCCAAAAAAATTATTTAAAATCATTACAATTTAATTAAAAATTATACAAATAATGATAAAAACTCATTACTTTTTTGTATGAAAAATGTTCATATTTAATTAAGCCATCCCAATTTTAAATTACCACGAAAATTGTCAAAAATTAATAAAATTTATATCAATTACAATGTAAAACATTAAAATAAATTATATTTTAAAGAAAATTGCCAAAATTTAATCGAAATCATTAGAATATAATCCAAAATTATCTAAATATTATCTAAATTTGACAAAATTTAAATCAATTTTTACCAATATCCAACTAATTTATAACAAAAAATGAAAAAAATTCTTCAAACATAAACAAAATCATTACAAATATAACCAAAATAACCTAAATTTGGCTAAACATGCTAATAATTAATCAAACTCATCGCAATTTTACTTAAATTTGTATGTCTTTTAACGAAAATTGCTAAAATATGATAAAAAATTTATAAATTTGATCAAAATTGTCAGCCAAAATAATCTAAATTATATCAAAAACAGATAAAATAATTATAGTTTTAAGCAAAATCATTTAAATTTTGACCAAATTTCCTCCAAATGTTTAATAATTATTATTGTTGAAAAATATTATTATGGTAAAAGCTACTTGAAATTTTTTGGCACCAAAACGGGGGAGAGGGGCGTGGCTCGCATCACACTGATATTTAAAACGATTAAAAAATGGATCTGTTACTTTTAATAGAACCATAATTATATTTAATTTTTTATCAGACAATTAGATTGGCAGCAACATTTTGTTAAAATGTATCTTGTCAATAGTTCCAACAACCGTCACTTTTGACCCATATATATCCAAGTTACATAAAAAAATCATTAATCAACTGATTCCAATGACATGTCTGTACTACTTGATAGAAATTAATTCACCATACTTTTATTTACTTCGTAAATGAAAGTAACAATGGTGGATGCGCCGGGATTTTAATTGAAATTTTTTTACTTAACTTTTAGTGTGTTTATTTTTTGTAATTAAACTGAAATAAAATTTAATTTTTTGTAGTGCATCCTAAACGTATAATAATTAAAACATTTTGTGGACAATATTGTTTGATAAATTTTTCAGGATATAAATTATGTCATGTGCGAAAATAAGTTTATAATGAAATTTTAGAAAAATAACGCACGAAATTGTTTTCCCCGGACAAGGAAAGATTAATAGAAGAAGGAGAGGGAGTTTGCACGAGGCGTCAGTGTCGGTCGTCCATTAAAAAGTCATTAAACATCATCTCTTGCAATTACAAAGTTAGACTCTGAGAATTTCCTACTGTGCGCGCTATGTTTGTCAATAAGCCATTTCTTATAAAATAAAAACAAAAGCAAAATTTTTTTTCATCAAACCACATTACTTTATGAATATATTTGCGAAAAAAAGTAGTTTATAGAGATATAAGCTTCTATTAAATCCCCCAATTATATTGAGATTTCAAAATATATTTATTTTATTAAGCAGAATGTGATCAGATGTTCACAGCTTGTACTAAAATCTCCCGCAGCTCGAATTTGGAGATTAGGAGAATTACGCTTTGATTTAATCTAATGCGAAATGCATGTCATCCATGCAAAAACTTCAAAACATGATCTCACCGCAAAACTTTCCTATAATTTAGTGTTTAAAAGAAATATGTTATTTGATATTTTTGCCCAATTTTACAAAAAGAATTAAAAGGTAAATAATTATAAAAAAGCGCTAAATACTATATATTTATAAAATTTTTTACTGCATATTACTTAGCACCATTAGATGATGAATTATTTTATTGTTTAATTACTTTATCAGGCGATAGTACGAGAAAGTATTGTAATCGTCCAAAAAAATGGAGTTTTAAGTGGAAATACACCTTTTAGTATCCCCTGAATAAAAATTGACCAAAATTTAAAAATGTGTGTAGTGTTTAAAATTAAATTTGCAACTAATTTTGATTTTAACATTTTTTTTAATTTAACATTTTAGGATCTTGTTGTTGTTCGTTGCTAAGCAACATTGCTAATGAAATTATTTCTAAGAATATCTGTAAACGTTTCAAAAATTTACTAATGTATGAGTCAAGTATTTTGTTTTAAAATTTTTATTTTTATTTTAAATTTTTTAATTTTGCGTTTGGATTTTTAAAACTATATATTTTGTAGATTAAATTATATAGAAAAAACACAATTTTTGAAAATTTAAAAAGTTGATATTTGAGAGGAGAAAAATGATTTTGCGTGAGTTGTGAGATGTCCCCTGATATAAACCACCCCCTGGAGTCGATTCACCCTGACGTAAACAGCCGGGGTGGCCATCCGACAGTGCCCATCAGTCAGCAATGATTGAAAAATAAATTTAATTTTCTGTTCATCGCCTCTTTTCCTTTTAGTTCTTTCGTCATTTCAAGAAAATAAAAATTATTTTTATTTCATCATTTTACTGAGTATTTTTTTAAAGAAGATAATAATCTAAATACGAACACTGTGCGATTTTTTTTGTATATCAGTGATTATTTTTATAAAAGTCACTTTTATTAAATTTCATTTTTAAAATTTACGAATAATTAATAATTTGTTTTTATAATGTCAATTAATTATCAAACAATTGACAAAGAAATTTAAATTTTTCAGGTTTGTTGCAAAAAAATGTAATCAAATTTACCCATTTAAACAAAAATTATAAGAGATTAAAAAATTGTGGTAAAAATATAAATATAATTACATGAAAACAGAAAGAACAATTATTTAAACTTTTTCATTCACTTTAAGTTTGTACTGTTGAAAGCAGTTTTAGTTTTTTTTTGTTTGTAATTCTAAAAGGTTTCAAAAGATTGTAAAAACTTTGCTGAAAGGTTTTCAATTGTACCATTTAAAAAGAAAAAAGTACATGGTATTTGTGCAATATAAAATTTGAGATTTAATCAGATGTCCACGATATTTATATTTAGGATTATTTTTGTAATCATGTTTTTATTAGGTATAGTTTTTTTTATTTTTGCTTACAGAAAAATCGAAACAAACTTCATTTTTCATTATTAATATGCTCAAAATAGGATACTTAGTAAGTTTTTAAAATGGCGAAGGAACAGTGGTTTATAACTTTTAACGATATTTTTCAAAACCTAGAACCCCAAAAAATGGTTTTCAGATTTATATTCATCTATCTTTGTAATTTTTTAATTTTATCTCAAATGAGTTAGCGTTAACTTCTGCTATCATTTTCATGGTGTTATTGAGCTGGGCGTCCACCTCCTCAGGATTGTACTATTCAGCCTTATTGGAGTACAATATTCGGCCGCAGAGAAAACAAGGGCCAAGATGGATGAACGTGGTATTGAGGGCCATGGTACATAGTTTCTGTACAATATTGTTTCTTATATTAAGCATTAAGCTTTTCAGGGTTTCTTAAAATGCGTTCTGTAAGTAAAAGAGTCTTGTGGAGGGTGACTCCGAGGTATTTTGGCATTTTGTTGTGCTTAACTGTGGAGTTTTCAAACTATAAAATCAACTTCCAAATGGCTAGCTTATTATTTAATTTAAATAAATGCAAGTAACTTCTGTTTTAAATGCATTAAGTCTGTACTTTTGGATGTGCATTGCTGTGACTTTAGGATATTCTGCTAGGATTTTTTCTGAGAGCCTCATAGAGACATCAGCGCAGTCAAATTTTATTGATGTTGTCTCAGGAATAACAGCAATGTACAGACTTAAGATAAGCGTCGCTAGTACTGATCCCTGGGGTAACACATTTGTGGTCTTTGGTTTGCAAATGTTCCTACCCATGATTATATAGAATTTGTTGTCGCTTAACATATTAATAATCAGACGAGCAGTATGTTGCTCGGGAGCTTATATGTAGGGCCTTCTCTCTGTACTGTGTCATAGACTGCCGAAGGCTCAATAAAGAGAGCCGATGTATTGGGGTTTCTTTGAAATCCCGCTTCGATGTAAGTAGTACGTGATAGTACCTCCTCGTCACAGCTGTGTTGTGACGAGGGGGAGGTAGAGGACGAGGGGGAGGGGGAAGTAGAAAGGTCGCTTGCTCTGTAGGGATGGTCTCGAGTCAGCTTATTCTGTTATACGTAAGCCTCTCCAGTAGTTTGTAAATAATGGAAAACAAAGCAATAGGCCTTTAGCCTTTTTTCAAGTTTCAGTTCAGTAATATCATAGCACGTTTAAATATACGGGATATGTTGTCAGTTTGATGTATGTCGGTGTAAAAGAGAGCCAGCCACGATCTTGCATACATTCCGAAGTTGATAAGAATTCGGGATGGGTCGAATCCTGGAGCTTTACTATGCCACGTGTTCTTTAGCGCTTCTGTTAATTCTTCACTTGAGAGCGGAGGGGATTATTCCGGGTCTATTGCCGAGGCCTTTCGGGTATTGAGATTGCAGTTCATAGGTGCTTTATGAAAAAGGAGCCTTAAAGGTATTTAGTATATCGTTTGCCACTGTATTTTTTACGGAGGTTTCTTTTACGCACCGAAAAACATAATCGCGCCGAGTTTTCTAAGTAAAAAACATGCTTTTTTTCTAAATCCAAATGAAAGGTAAGGCTGCCTATTTTTCTGTGGGGCTGCATACAGACTATAGAGCCGTTTATATTTAATCTCCTGATCCCGGTTTCTAGAAATCAGTGGTTTTGACCAGCCAGCCGCATATTTCTTACAAAACCCTTTAAGCATGCATTTCTTAGCAATACTTATAACAGCGCCGACAAACCTTTTATAGTTTTTAGCTGGTGGGAGGAATCTACCCTAGACTTTTATCCAAATTTGCAGAGAACTTTTTTTAGTTTGCTCATTTAAAATTTTACCTCTGACGTTTAAGCGGGGTAATTAGACGGATGTGAGTTCCTACTTCCATGATAACCTTTCGTGTGGCTCCTAGTGGTTAATCTCTGTTGCCACTAGAGAGGAAGTATAAGTCAGCATTACATACATTTACTTTTACTTACAAAATGAAAGTATAAAAAATTTTTAGAAATTGAGATTTTTGTGGAAATATCCGTTTTGGATCTCTCTCATTCAAAAATAATTGTTTTCGATAAGGTGTCTGATTGTGTCCTCTCCGAGTCCAGACAGCTTAACTGATCGGCCTGAAATTCATATGTAGCTTTTAACAAAAATTGGAAGGTCCCAGAAATCCACCAACCAGAAGTAGTAGTTTATTGGTTAGGATTTTCGTTTTTCGTTTTTTTGCAAATATTTCAAAATATTAAACATTTTAAGAACTCATCCTTGTTCGTTGCTAAACAACTTTATTATTAAAATTATTCCCATCAAGTTGCACAAACAAAGGATGTATCATTATAATTAGCTGAAAATTAATGAGATGGTTATACATACTGCCAACCTGATTAGCTGATAATTAATGAAATTGACTTATATTTTTGTTAAAAGTAATGGATATGCCTCAAATTCGTAAACCACACCACCATTTTTTCCAGACAACTAATTTAAATGTAAAGCGGTCTTTAGCGTCGAGGATAAGTAGCTTTTCGTCGTCAACCCAGTTTACTAGTGTATCTCCGTTTAAGTCGCTTTCTTAGTATTTCCATTTTTCATGGTGGCTTTTTTGATTTTCTGCCAGGAAAGTCGAGTTAAGAGCACTCCATTTTTTTTTACTTAATAAATAAAATTAAAATATTTCCGCAAATATTTCACAATGTCATCATAATTTGATGAAAATAAGAAAATAAGAAGACAGTTTTTATTAATAATATATAATCTTTTTATTTTAGTTAATAAAATAAATTGTTTTATTTTGATATTTTTATTTAATCTAAGGTGACCGGTTTGGGCTTTTATGGCATTATCAGATCTCAAAATTACATTTTTATAATTAAGTTTTTATTTTTACTTTCATTTACGAAGTAATCGCAAAAATTTTCAAAATCGAAATTTTTGACTTTTTTATTCAGAAAAGTGGTTTTTGAAGTGGTATATGTCTGCCTGTCTGTGTCTTCTCTACACCCCAGGCGGCTAAAGTGATCACCCTGAAATTTCATATTTAACAAAAATTGGGAAGTCCCAGTGAACCTAAAGTAATAGTTTATTTCTAAGGTTTTTTCGGTTTATTGCAAATATTAAGTTTATAAAAAAAACATAAGAGTACAAAAGAGTATAAAATTGACAACATATTTTGTCTGTATCATTTTTTTTAAATTTAACATTTTAAGAACTTATCCTTGTTCGTTGCTAAGCAACATTATTAAAATTATTTCCATCGAGTTGCATAGACATACTGTCATTATAATCAGCTGACAAATAATGAAATGGGATATATATTGGTCAAAAGTGACGGATGTCACCATTGAAATTATTGCCAAATTTCAACAAAGTGAAGAAGGCAGAAACAATGCCAATCTTATTGGCTGAAAAAGGCAGAGACATACTGCCAATCTTATTGGCTGATATATAATGAAGTATAGTTATGATTCTATTAAAACTAACGGATATGTTTCAAATTCATAAATGAAAGTCGTGTGGTGACCACACATCCATTTTTTTTATATATTCTGTTAACTATAAGTTTAGTAAAAAATGATTTAATGGTTAAAAAAAATATTTATAAAAATTAAAAAAATAATTATCTTCTACCATTCGCATTTATACTCGCGTATCAATTAATATTTAAATTAAAATTGTATTCAAAAGAAAAAATAAATCCAAAAATACCACAGTTTAAATTTAAAATGTTAATTTTTATTAATTAAATTCGAGTACTTGATGCATATGCATGAAATCGTAAATGCGGCATTAAAGCTGGCCTAAAATTTTATGAAAGGTAACGAATGTAGCATTGCGAAGGGGACTCTGGATGGTGGTCTTTCGAAAGGATATCTAAACGGTGGTCAATGGCGATGTTTCAACGCGTAGGTGGACCGTGAGCTCGCCATGTTGCGGGAAGCGAGCCGTGCAGGTATTTTAAAAGCTCCCCATTGCAAAACTGCGTGCGGTACGGTTTCCATAGTAACCTCACATCGCCGCGAGCTGCTGGCTTATTGATCATCTACACGGCGACGCGATGCGGTGCGATCCTCACCATCTCCAATACAACAACTGCATACACACAACACATTTAACTCTTATCGTTAAACACAATTAATTCCCGTTTATTACATTAATTATTACCTAAAAGTTAATAAAATTAATTAAAAATTTATCTTTATTTGGAAGCAATTAATTGTTGTTATAATTATTTAGCAAAATAATATAGGAACCATCACAAACTTGCCTACATCCTTTAATTAGTTTCATTCTTTTGTCCGTTTTAGCACCATTTTTTTAAACAATAAATCAAATTTTTCAAAATTTTTATTATTGGTGGCTAATTTAAAATCATATCATAATCAGTATGTGATAAGATCATTAAATTTTCAAAACAGAATTGTAATTATATCTCTTTGATATTACCATGAGACACATGTTCAAAATATGTGCATACGAATTGAAATTTTTTCGGTGTAATTTTTGTCAGAATGCACCCCCAGCTCTTAGTGCCGTCACGCCCATGCAATCTGTCGCTTGGTTTTCGCTCTGTGCTCTCACCACGGTTCTTCGAATTGGTGCATATATTAGTTATCAACTCATGCACAATAAATATATTTATATCATTGCTTTTGAGCACATGTCGATAGGTTCATTTGGAATCGTATTCAGTGATTTCAAGGAATTGTAAATAATAGGATGCTATTTAAGATAATTTTGTATAGATAGATATATGCTTGTTTGTTACACTGTATTTTTAAAAATATTTATTTTGTAATTATTTATATATTTTTGTCTTCCTTACTTTACATTGGTATAGTTGGGGTATGTAAAATAAAACCCATCGCTGAAGAGTGAGAAATTGATGAAAAATAATATATTTTTTACCATGCATAATGTTGAAGAATTTTATTTTTCGTAGCTTTTATATCCTGAATAAAAATATTTTTAATTACCGATAACCAGTCCTCATTTCCAATTGCATTTCCTGAATAGAAAATAAAAAAATATAAAATGAAAACTTTGAATCGGGGTTTCTCACTATTTTAAAACCTTTGCCAAGTTAATAGAAATTATATCGTAACATCATACAAAATAATATGATGCAGAAAAATAAGATTAAACACTAAATTGTGTAAGTAATTCACTTTTATTGTTAAAAACGTCTGTTTCGTATGAGCGCTAAAATTATTCATTATTATCATAATAATACGATCGTCAGAGGTTTTTGTTTTTTTTTATAATTTTTAGACAAAGCAATTATCATGTTTCAAAATTAAATCCAGACTTTCATTGTTTTATTATAAATTTCGCTAACACGGCAAAGTAAGACCACCAACTGCGCTCTTTAAGCTATCCGATAGTTTCATCCACAAGGTGGTTAAGACTCTGGATTACTTCTACTTCTTCTTATTCTTATTATGCCTTTTTCTTGGCGATAATCATACATAGTTTTGTTTTTTCTCTTATTCATTCATCTTCCTCCTTCTGTCCCATCAAGTACTTCTTTCACTCTTCTATATTCTGTGCTTTCCTTTTGGCCTCTTCTACTATGTTTCCTTTATAGTTTTATGTATCTTCTTCTTCTGCAGCATTTCCCCATTTAAGAGTTTGCCGTTTTAGTCTTCCATAAATCTCGGATGGTTTCTTTCATCTATACAGTTATTTACATATCTTTCCCAGCTCAGGGCCGACCTACCTACTTTTCCTTTGCCGCTCGGGGACCAGTTTATAATGGTCCCAGGCCACCAGCCTTCCGACATCCGCTTAACATGCCCATACCACTGTAGTGCCCTGCAGTCTAATTTTTTTGTATGTAAAGATGTTATTTTAGAGGTGATGGGCCATACTTCACTTCCATACAAAACTATGTTCTGGATGATACTTTGAGTTCCATATGAGTCCTTGTATCATTCTTGGTACCTTTTTCCCCATTCTAATTTTAGCATCGCATGTACCAGACTTGTGTATCAGACTACTTAAGTAGGTAAAATTCTTACATGTTTTAACTTTTGCATTTCCTATATATAGATTTGTAGCCTTTTATTCTATGCATTAATACTCAGTTTTGTCAAAGTTAATTTTTAGGCTCCATTTGTTAAATTCCTCATGAAGTGTTTTTACATTCTACATTACCCTGCCTCATGCAATGATTACTTCATTGTCCGCGTAAAGTAGTGAATGTAGCATTTTTCCTCTTATCTTTAAACCCATGCCCCGAGATTTCCTGTT
>JARJDX010020106.1:0-10372 GCA_030264735.1 Gymnusa sp. GC000175 | reverse complement strand
TATAAATAATTACCTACAAATGGAAATAATTATTTACCTATAGGCATTTTTATTTACCTATATAAATATTTATTTACATATATAAATATTTATTGACCCAAAAAAATATTGCTGCTTTATCTATGGAATTAAAATTTGATCTAAAGAACTAATATTTGCCATATAAAAATATAATTTTGATCTATAAAAGTATTTTTTGATATTAAAAATTTATATTTGCAAAATGAATTTATAATTGTGATCTATAAAAATACTAGGAGTATTTAATATTAACAATTAATACTTCAAGCAATCAAACTTTTTAACCTAAAGAATAAGATGTTACATTTTGCAAGTTTCTTATTTGAAACATTATTATTCAAATAATAATATAAGAAAGGATAATAAAAAATAAATTCTCTAAAATAAAAACAAAATAAATAACATTTATTCTTCAAATAATTAATTGAATAATTAAGACTCTCTGGCAGGTCGTCCTCTTTTTCGCTTCTTCCCTATTGGCAAGTTTTTAGTCTCCGGAGGGGTACTACTAATTTCTTCCTTATTGCCAAGCCTTTTATGTGCTTACAAATATAATTTTTTAAAAAGTTTGGACGATCACACCTTCCTTTTTTTAAAAATTCATTATCAGATGGAAAAATTACTTGATAACTTGTATATCTTATATTTTTGTAGTCATCAAATTTAGGTCATTCATTAATTTTATATGGGTCAAAATCGAATTTTCTATATATGAGCACTCAATTTTCCATAGATCAAATATTATTTTTCTATAGGTCAAATTTAAATTTATCATAGGTTGTTTAAATAGTATCCTTCTTTTTTCAGATATGATATCCTCTTTTCGTGGTCTTCTAATTTTTCGTTTATTTCGGTGACATCCGTTTGAATCATCTTCTGGTTGTTCTGTATCTCCATTCGAAGTTGATTTTTTAATTTTGGTTTATGTTTTTTTGCATTTCGTTTTTCATCGCATCCAATGATTTGATAATTTTTTTCATGGTCAGTTTTATAATACCGTAGGGGTTATCTATTTTCCTGTAGATGGCGCCTTATGTTGGCGCACTTTGTGGGTTTGGTTCGGATTTTTTGAATTAGAAAAAGGATAATGCTTGTTTCTGTTATTGTCGTTGGCGATGCACCCTTTCTTTTGTGTTTGTTAAATTTTTTTTTTTAATATTTTTACTTGAAATTCGCACTAAATAGCATATACGGATCACTCACTTTTCACATCGAATTATATTCTTACTTTCAGTAAGTTGCCTAGTTTTTAGAACTGATTCACATCATAAGTACACTTTATAAAAACAACTATGAAAAGTTAAATGCCGCGCATACGAACAGGCCATTTTTTCTAAGATTTTTGCCATATAATAAAAATTGCACAGACAAAATCGGACGTCTTCTACATAAATATAACGTAAAAACTATTTTGAAATCGTAAAAATTAACAGTGTGAAGGACAAAATTAATTTCTCAAATTCAAATTTAAACCAAATAAATTGTCATAATTCCAATTTTAAATTCAGCATTAAAAGGCGGTTAGTAAATAAAAGTATAGTAATCGCGAAAATTTTCGAAAAAGAAATTTTTGCGGTAATATTCGTTTTTGGCTCCGCTTATTCAAAAAAAAATTGTTTTTGAAGTGGTGCCTGTCTGTCAGCGTCACCAGACTAAAGTAAGGTTAAATGTTTTTCTTTAAACATAAATCAGGGATGCCAACTTTTTTGTAAAAAGAAATTATGTTTGGGTGGCCAACTTTGTTTTTAATAAGTCTAATAAAATTGCCACTAGAATAGATTAGGGTTACCACCTTATTTTATTTAAACTTTTTAAGGTTTTTAGGTTTAATAACATTTTAGGATAACTAATAAGGTTTTTCATTTTACACACAATAGGGTTCGAAGTTTTTTTGTGTGTTAGGTTTGTCACCGTAACTATTTTTCTTTTATACATTAATTAGGGTTGCCAACTTAATTTTTTTTTATTTTTTATCTCATAAACAATTTAAAAAAAAATATTTTTTCTTTTTTGTTTGAAAATGACTTGCAACTTGCAATTATTATGTTGTAACTGTGTATTTTAAAATGTAATGCTCACTTTAATTATTTTTTTTAGGTGGAAAAATGTCCGATGATTTAAAAAGATGTGTAAGCAATTCTTCACGCGGATTTCTTTACGAAGTAAAAGTAATATTACTCTTAGCTCTCAGAGCCGCACGAAAAGGGTATACATTTTGGATCATCTCCAATATGAAAGACGTGTGGGGTTTCGATGACATAGTGTTTAAATTTGTGGATTCAAACAGCAGCTCACAAATTTATTTTATTCAAACTAAACACAAACAAAACGCAGAGGCGACAAAAATTGATCTAAAATTACTATTAGGAAAGGCACCTGATTTTAACCTATTCAAATATTTCATAGACTATAACAAAACAAAAAAATCTTTTAATCAGAAACATAGCGTTATATTTAATGGGACTTTCGAAGAATCTAACTGCACGTTTTATATTTACACGAACTGTATGATCGCTGATGAAATAAATGAAATTGGCCCAAACCATATTTTAAATTCTGGACTCAATGGCGGATTTGAATTTAAGTTTGATAGTGAAGAGCAGAGGCAAATAATTAAGGAATTTAAAAATCAACAAAAAATTGAAAAAAACGCTCTGGTCAAGGTGTTAATAGATTATATATTCAATAATAAAACAGTAGACACAAAAAATATTTACTTAAAAAAATTTAAATCCATTCTAATAAATAAAGTAATTCAAGTTGAGGAAGGCACACAATTTGGTAAATTAGGGACTTCGTTTCTACATGGAGTTAACTTATCGCAAGGTGAACAAGAATTTAGAAGATTGTTTTTAGAAAAAGCAAGTCAGTCAAATCCGGGTTTAACAGAAACCAAATTAATAAATCTTTTAAGTTATAAATGTATCAATGTAGATAAAAATTTTAGCAAGTTAATGAAAAATGAACAAAGTTATTCCGAATTTTCCAATGATTATGGTGATGCAGAA
This sequence comes from Gymnusa sp. GC000175, assembly GCA_030264735.1. Lineage (NCBI taxonomy): Eukaryota > Metazoa > Arthropoda > Insecta > Coleoptera > Staphylinidae > Gymnusa > Gymnusa sp. GC000175. The sequence continues at coordinate 7,343 of JARJDX010020106.1, read as the reverse complement.
ATTCTAGAATACCTACAAAATTTGAAAATTTTTACAAATCAGGTGAATGAAACTGAAATAGATCAAATTATTTTGGACGAATTAAAACAAAGATCGGAATTTAAATTACAAGCTAGACAACATTTTTACTTCATTCTTGACAAAATTAGCAATTGGTGGCTAGATAACCAATCCACCTATCTCACCCATAACACGATGAAAACATTTTTAACAAAATTACATCTCCAAAATAATTATTTAAAATTATTTGGAATGACTACAAATTTTAAATTAAAAGTTGTAAATTATGGATTAAAATTTACTTATCAAGCACTTGATAATTTAAAAATTAAAAATTTTCTTAATCAAAATAATGCACAAATTTTTAATATTACATCTAACCAAAACATTCTTACCACTATTAAAATATGTTTAAGTATTAACAAGTTTTACAAAGAAGATTATATTCTTATAAAATTAACTTCTCTTCTACATTATATTGATGACGTGGAGGATGCATTGGAAGAAGAAATATTTCATCTGCTTATTATTGAATGTAATTCTAAAAGTGGCGAAGAAAAAGTTTTTAAAAAGATCACTTCAATTCTGATCAAAAACAAAAAACTTAAAATAATTCTAATGTGCGAGGATGACAACCCGATGGCTAGACGATTTGAAGATGATTTTAAAGGAAACTATTCTAAGCATATAGATCAAAATCATATTTTTGATCTTAGGAATGAATCTCAGAAATGTTTATTCAACTATCCAATTAATTTTCAAGGAAATAAAATAATTTTTAAGGAATTAATAACAGATATAGAAACAATAAAAAACCATATAACCGGCAGAGATATATGCGAAATAATTCAAAATAAATTAAACATTGCTGATGTTCCAAATGGGTTTAAAGATATTAAATGTTATATTGAAAGAAAACTTATGCGTAATGGAAAACATAACATATATTCAAAAAGCGAAGAAAATTTTTATGTATATAAATTAAATGATATTTCTGAAAGGGTAGTTATAATAGCCGCAGAACCAGGAATGGGCAAAACAACCTTTGTAAATCATTTGTTTGCTAAAGAAAATAAAATAAATCCTACCTTTTGGAATATTAAATTAATTTTAAACGAATGTACAGATAGTTTAAATCAAATTAAAACTAAGGATGAGAAAATATATATCGAAGATCTGATTAATTTTCTTGAAACTAATCAGAAACTGAATACTTCGTTGGAAAAAGCACTGTTTAAACAAAGACTATTGTCAGAAGGTGGGGTTACAATATTCATTGATGGATTTGATGAAATTTGTCCGGACTACAAAGACGCAGTAATTAAATTAATACAAATCATAATTAAAAATTCCAAAACTGAAAAAATTGTAATCACTTCTCGTGTACAGAACAAGAATGAGTTGGAGAATAAGTTGGGTTCTTTGTCATATACATTCACACAATTTTTAAACGCAGACCAAAATAATTTCTTGGAAAGACATTGGACACACAAATTAGATCTTCAAGATAAGCAAACGAAAAAAGTAAGAAATTATATTCAAAAATTATTAATTGTTATAAATGAAACTTTACATGATACGGAAAGCGAATTTTTGGGATTGCCTTTACAATCAAGAATGGTGGCAGAAGCGTTTCAAAAATATGTTAGCCAATATATTACAGATTCTATTGATACAATAAAATTGCCTATAAAACTAGATTTATTAAATTTATATCGAAATTTTATTGAAATCAAATTTACAATTTATTTTCAAGATAAATCGCATTTATCACTTAACAATGTAAATTGCAAAACATTTATATTATCCAAGAAAGCTGAACTGGAAGAAGAACATATGTATTATTCTATTAAAATGTTATTTGATTTTTATTATGTGCAGACACTTATTCCGCATTTTAAAAAGAAAACTAGTGAAGGGGAATTGCTAAAGGTGGGAATTATTAAAAAAATTGAAGGAAATAAAATATTGTTCACACATCGAACTTTTGCAGAATTCTTTGCAGCACTTTGGTTTTCTGAAAATTGGCAAACAACAGAACAAAATTTGTTGCAAAAAATATTATTTTGCAAAGAAAATAAAATTTTTAGGAACCTTTTTGATCGCTTTTTATGTGAAGGAAAAGAGTTACACACTGCAGTATTAATTAATGATCCGTTAAAAGTAAAGGATTTACTACTAAATGGAGAAAACGTTAATTGCCTTGATATTGGGGGAAGAACTCCACTTCATTTAGCAAATTATTTAAATCATTATGAAATAATGTTAATTTTAATAAATAATGATGCCAACGCCAATGTTGAAGATAAAATATTTAAATGGAAGCCGGAAAATTATTTTTATCAAAATAAAGAAACCTGGGAAAAGCTTCAAAAATTACACGACTACTCTTTGGTTAAAAAATCTTTACCTTCTACATTACATATAAATGCAGCTTATGGTAAAAATTATCTAGATGAACATTTAAACTCACCTTTGCATTTTGCTACATTATTTGATCGTGAGATAAGTTTTCAAATGTTATTGGAGAGCAGAGTTGATGTTAATTCTGCAAATAAGTTTGGTTTTACTCCGTTGGCTATTACTGCTTGGGAAGACAATATAGAGTTCGGTCGACTTTTATTAAAAAATGGTGCAAATGTCAATACTGTCGATAAAAATAACGAGACACCCTTATTTAAAGCAGCTTCTTATGGTCATATGAAATTTGGCAAACTTTTAATAGATACAGGTGCAAATGTCAATGCCACGAATGAAAATCATGAGACACCCTTATTTTGCGCAGCTATAAGTGGTCAAGTGGAATTTGGCAAACTTTTAATAAAAACAGGTGCAAATGTCGATGCCATGAATAAAAATAACGAGACACCCTTATTGAAAGCAGCTTCGTTAGGTAAGGTGAATTTTTGCAAAGTTTTATTAGAAAAAGGTGCAAATGTCAATGCCATGAATAAAAATAAGGAAACACCCTTATTTAAGGCAGCTTCATTAGGTAAGATGGATTTTAGCAAACTTTTAATAGATAAAGGTGCAAATATCAATGATTTAAATGAAAATAATGAGACATCCTTATTTAGAGCAGCTTTGGACGGTCAAGTGGAATTTGGCAAAATTTTATTAGAAAAAGGGGCAAATGTCAATCTCATGAATAAAAATAATGAGACACCCTTATTTTTCGCAGCTATAAGTGGCCAAGTGGAATTTGGCAAACTTTTAATAGAAAAAGGTGCAAATGTCAATGCCATGAATAAAAATAAGGAGACACCCTTATTTAAAGCAGCTTTATTAGGTGAGGTGAAATTTGGCAAACTTTTAATACAAAAAGGTGGAAACATCAATGCTATGAATAAATATAATAACACACCCTTATTTTACGCAGCTATAAGTGGTCGGGTAAAATTTGGCAAACTTTTAATAGAACAAGGTGCAAATATCAACGCTGTCAATAATAATAATGAAACACCCTTATTTCACGTAGCTAAAATGGGACGACTTGAATTTGGACAACTTTTAATAGAAAATGGTGCAACTATCAATGCTGTGAATAATAATAATGAAACACCTTTATTTAACGCAGTCTTAAGTGGTCAGGTGGAATTTGTTGAACTTCTAATAGAAAAAGGTGCATTTGTCAGTAATGAAAATAATAAGATACCCTTATTTAAAACAGCTAAAATGGGACGAATTAAACTTGGACAACCTTTAATAGAAAAAGGTGCAAATCGAAATTCTGTGAATAAATATGATGAGAAACCTTCATTCAGTGCAGCTTTTAGAGGTGGGACGAAATTTGGCGAACACTTAATAGCAAAAGCTGCAAATGTCAGTGCAGTGAATGAAAAAATTGAGACACCCTTATTTAATGCAGCTATAAGTGGTCGAAAGAAATTTGGCAAACTAATAATAGAAAAGGGGGTAAAAGTTCTATATGACTATATGAAGCTGCATTAAATAAGGGTGCCTTGTGAATATCAATTTTGTGAATAAAAATAATGAAGCACTCTTATCTAATGCATCTTTAAAGGCAAACACTTAAAAGAAAAACGTGCAATTGTATTAGCCATGAATAAAAATAATGGGATACCTTTATTTAACACAGCTTCAAATGGTTTAATCAACGCAAGTTTAAATGGTCTGATTAAAATTGGTAAACTTTTATTAAAAAATGGTGCAAATGTTAATGCCATAAATAAAACATAATGAGACTCCTTTATTTAAAGTATTTTTATTTGGTCGGATAAAATTTGGCCGACTTTTGATGGAAAAAGGTGCAAATATCAATGCTATAATTAAAAATATAGGGAGACAAGACCGTAAGCAACAATGCGTGTCATTGTTGCTTGCGGTCTCGTCTCCTTATATTTTTAATTATAGCATTGATATTTCCACCTTTTTCTATTAAAAGTCGGCCAAGTTTTATCCAATATAGATGTAGGGGTAACATTGAGTACACTACTCAATGTAACCCCTACATCTACTCTCCTGAGTGCCAAAAAATAAGTGCGAAGTCAGGCAAACACTCTGGAGCAAACACTTCTGTACAAAAAAACACAAAACGAAGAGAAAGTTGTAAAGATAACTGATATTGTAAATAATATTGCAAACCAAAGGAAATCAAATCTTATTTTCCAGAATTTCAATTCCAAAAAAAACTCAGGTCACCATTCAATCACTAATAATCCTAGAGTTCATACTACCAACGGATAAGTCAAAATCTAAGGTAGATGACATCATAGAGAACATAGCAAAACAAAAGTGAAGATATGCACATCGTACATAATCACAATTCTAGGTGGACAAAGCGCATTCTACAATAGAGGCTAAGATCACATAGCATAGCAAGACCACCAGGGATAGCAAAACAATATATAGGAAAAGACAGGAAAGACATGGCAATACTTAACAGAAAGAAGTGGAAACAAACAATTAGGGTAAGCCTACACTGGATTGTAAAAACCCGCTAAAGAAGAGAAATTTTTTAAAATATATTTAAAAACAAATTACAATATATTCAATCGCTGCCTCCAAAACGGGTACCTTTTGAGTACCCAACTGAAACATATTATTCTTTCAAAAAAAAAAAAAAAACCCACTCTAAACTGAAGAGCCGAAATTCGTTTCTAACCTATTAAGAAAAACTCCACCATACATCAGCCTTTAAGAATAAGAAGTTCTACAGAACAGCGTGCTTCCTAGACATTGTTAAAGTTTTCGCAAGGTCTGAAATTGAAGACTTCTATAAAAACTATTAAAAACTGCCTACCTTTTTATAAACTCTTTCTTCAATAATAAAATATTCAAGTTTCTCTACAAAATGCTCTCTTCACTACATATCCTATCCTAGAAGGTCCTCAAGGATTCATTTCAGATCTGGTTTTTTTTAATGTATTTATGCAAAATCAACCTGATATCCCAGATACAGCAGTTGCAATATTTATAGAGATCTTAGACCAAAGCCGAACCTGGCCTAGAGAACCTATAGACCCACCTCGATACTATTTGCCAGTAAACCAGCAAAATGCAAGACCAAGGTATTCACCATAATCACCTAACAGCGATAAATGACGCATCTTTAGAGTGTAAAAAAGATACTATCAAACAGCTTTATCTACATTTGGATAAAAAGGCATGCCACAGGACAAAAATAAGGAGCTCCGTAGATAAAAAACAATGTAAAAAAAGAAAGTAAATAAGAACAATGTGGACAAAAACAAACGTAGACGTGCTCAAAAAGACATAAATGAAAAACAGAGTTGACAAAAAAAAACGAGAAAAAAAACAACATGGTCAAGGAACAAATTAGGGAAATAAATAACCCGTTGTGAAGACTAATGATTTTCTTTATAAAAAATTTGCCAAAATATCGACTACTCTTTTTCAAGTAACTACTAACTAAAATATATCAAATATGTATAATTTATGTAGAAAAATGTTTGAATTCCAAAATTAATATGTGTTTAGAAGTAATAAAAAAACGGTTAATTTCAAAATATTTGTTTTATTAAAAAAAATCTTCCTATAATTGTCCCAATCCTATAATGTAACAAAAAGTAAAGAAATCCTGAATGTGTCATGTAATAACAACGAAAAATCATTTTTCAGTAAGTATAATTTTTTTAACATATTCTTTGCTTTATTATAAAAATTCATATTTCGAGAGCGTAATTAGTATTAAAAACCGTAAAGTAAATTACATTAACAACCGTACCAGTGGAAAATTTTATACAAAATTCCAATATTTAAGTGAGGCAAAATGGAGGTAAAATGCTTAAAAATCATAAAAATGGAATTTAAATTTTGATCGAGAAAAATTTATTTGTTCGTTGGTAAATGTTTTTGTTCAATATTATTGTTCGGCATTTTTAATAATGTTCCGTATTTTACTGTCATTAACGAAGTAAAAGAAAGTATAGTTATCGCGAAAATTTTCGAAATTTTTGCGAAAATAACAATTATTATTTTAATACCGAAACTTTCGTCATTTATTACTGAACGCTAAATTACGTGCAATTTTTTTGATGTATGTATTTATTAGAAATTTATAAAAATACAAATTATATAGGAACGCATAAAGAAACCTTTAACCCTAACCTAACCCGGTTGCAGTTTGTGATATTTTTTTTTCAACTCAGAAATTTTCTTGGGCATACTCACAACAACTCACCCTATAACTCAATGATACAAGCGGGTAATCTGCGCCCTTATCCAGAAGGATTAGCACAATCGATAAGTGGTGTACAAAACATTTACTTAACAAAGACTGAAATTATTCTGTTTACAAGAAAGAGGAAGCTGACCTATATGATCATGCCACAACAATGAAGTAACCTCAAGCATGCAACCGAGGTCAAGTGCCTAGGGGTAATACTTGACAAAAACTAAGCTGGCAGTAAAACATAAAGTGCTAAATTACGGAAGCATGCAGGGCCGGCATTGATAAAAGCCGGCGAGGAGTGGGAGTGGAACATAACCCTAGGGCCTAGGGTGATACTCTGGGTATACATGGCAGTAATTACACCAATGCTTTGCTGCGAGGCTCTTGTGTGATGGCTCAGGACCAGGGCCACCGCGTGGGTAAGAGGCGCCTTTGTGCAAGTTAAATTTTAGCGCCCCATTTCATAACACAAGACACGTAAATTGAAACAAAATATGTTTATTTAGATACATATGCAGAACATTGAAAAATCTTGAAAAATAGGATGAATGTCCAGTTAGTTTGCTACACCCGTTGCGTATTATCTGCAAATAATTTGTAATAATAGCAAAAAACTGAATTTCGTACTTCAGAATAAACGAAAATCTTTATTAACTTGAGTGGAGAATTTTCAACTATACAATCTCTT
>JARJDX010020086.1:0-11063 GCA_030264735.1 Gymnusa sp. GC000175 | reverse complement strand
TAACTTTACCTAGTGGTGGCGCTGCGATCAATCTGTTAATGGACACTTTAGTCGGTATCATTCACTAATATTTACAGGTTAGAAGCAAATTTAAGGAGTATTTTTGTGTGTTTTCACACAAAACAGAAAATATATAAAATTTAACAATTAAAACACTTATTTGTAATAAGAGTTCCATGTGAATACAATGAATGTCAACCGACTCGCGTTAGTTCACGATCTACATCTAGACGGCGTGTCTTTTAAAGTTAATCCCAATAGAAATGATTAAATATCATTATCATATTAATGTGTAATATCGCTAAAAATTGCGATAAAAGTTAAAAGTTTTAAATTATTTTAAAATTTGCCGCCCTTTAGGCCGTTTCAAACATTTAATAACAGTAAATTGTTCTTATGACATTCTATAGTTTAAAATATGACAATTTATTAAAAAAAAGCAAAAAAAAATTTTTGATTTAAATCAATGATTAAAATGAAAAAATCATATGATTTAAATCATGCCAACCCTGCTCCAAACTGAACAGAAACTCATCCACCTGGAACATGGATGCTTCAAAAACAGATACAAGCACTGGTATAGGCATTTACAGGCCCAACTACAAGAAATCTGTTGGTCTCAGCTAAATACCTTCTGTTTTACAGGCTGAAACAATAGCCTAAGATGCGCCCGAGTGTGCAACAAAAAAGAAGCACCCATCTGCTTCATAACAGATAGCCAAACTGCGCTATAATTCCTATAAAGCCTTCAGCTTTGTTTCTAAGACCACTATAAAATGCAAACAAGCTCTAAACACTTTGGCCACTAACAACAATTTCACGTTAATGTGAGTGCCTGCTCATGTAGGTGTAGAAGGGAGAGCGTTTGTTTGTGTAGAACTTGCAAAGCAAGAAGCTGATGCCATTTGTTGGACCAAGTTCTTCATCAGGCTATCAAAAGGACACAGAAGGACAGTGATTCAAGAATGGGAAAAATGTGCAAAATGCCACATTGTGAAACTGAGCATGGTTAATGACAGGCTAAAATGTTCATTGACATCTCACACAGTAGAACTGTATAGCTGTTATGACTTCTTCTAAGATTTTAGATTGGTCACTGGTATACTAATGGGAAACTGCCCAGTGAAGTACCATCTACACAATTTGGGACAATACAACGTGTAGATTTTGTGGGTTGGAGGATAAAACAGCCACACATTTAGCGAGTGTGTAGCAATGTCTACCATAACACATGACCTAATGGGGGGAAAAGTAATTACGCCATTCCACGTTAGGGAACTATATCCTAGCACAGAACTAAACCTCGTTAAAGAAGTGGACTTCCTAAAAATCCGTTATCAGTAGGGTTTTAATACTAATAATAATAGGTCACAGTGCTGAAGGGCTGTTCCTAGCTAATCGACACTGTCTAATTTATCAAACTACATGTATAGTACAGTAAAAGATTAGTGGAATATGTGACACTATATAGAGATGTTGCGAACACGTAACCTGCCTGGCGGCTTGCAAACCCAGCTGTTTGTTTTGCAAGTAAGGACAACCAACCTTGATTGATTTGTATGAGGTTAAAAAGTGATTTTTACTCTTAATTAGATCTTAAATCAACTCTTTTAAGACTTTATATAAATAAATATGCGTAACAATAAATCAAAATGTTTATTTGTATGTTGCCAAGCAACATTTTAAATCTTAAAATTACATCATTCCTCTAATCTCTATGACTATATAGTAGTATATATTGCAGTAACAGTAAACCACCAATAAATCTATAGGATGTAATCCAAAAGTACGGTAATTTATATCAATTCAAATGTTAAATTAAAAGTTGCCACTTTATGACAAGTTTATTAGAGGCGTTTGTTATTTTAATTTTGTATTTCTTACATTACGTGGTCACCAATTTAAACTAAAATGACGTTTAGCCTGTTATTAACTTGACTTGTTTAAATCTAGTATAATTATAAAATAAAATTTTTCACATATAGCGCAGAAATTTTATGAATAAAAAAGTTAAACAATTACCTGACTTTTTCTTTAATATCTATAAGATTTATTACATGTAATGCAATTCACTAGAATATATTAAAATTAATTTTCTAGCAAGCCCATAATAAAAATAAAGCTAAAATCAATTTAATTCTTAATTATCATGACAACAAATGTAAAAATACGATAAGAAATTTTTTTTACTGATGGGTATTAAGGAGCAGGTATTATAAGTAAGAATTAAATTGTAATAAATCAAGCAGCCGTTGCAGCTATAAGTTTTATACGAAGTTTGATTAAATTATTAATGTTAGGTTAGTTTTAAAGCTTTGAAGTTTGACATTGATTTAATCAAATAAACGAAACATACCTCCTTGTCTTCAGATTCATAATTTTCATATTGTAACACGTAAGTACAAAATAAATAAAAATCTTCACTAGTTCGAGGCCTGCGATTATTTTGTATTTTTGGAACTTCATCGCTGGTCTAAAAGAAAAATAATATATATTAATAAGAAACTCATGTAAGTTGTGAGAAAAGTGATTGTAATTTAAAAAATATATAAAAGAAATCAAACAAATTATGGACATATTGAAGAAAATAAATGAAGAGATCAAAGCAAACCTAACCTACATGTTTAGTCAATAAATTTGAGATTAAAATGAATTTTTCACTTACATTTTCTTCTGTCATGGCAATGCCTGGAACTGCAAGAAAATTTTGAAATTAATAAAAAATATTAAAGAAATTAAACATTGAAAGTTAATAGAAGTAATCAAAAATGCTACTGTAGTCAAAACAAACTTTACCTGATATCTCCATATTCGTCATTACCTAACAAACAACCTAATAATTTCAGTTTTCAAAATATTTGTCATTACACTTCCCGATTTAACTATTTAATAAGAAAAACTTCACCAGCAAACTTTGGAAAAAAATTACTTTGGATACCTGTAGTTGGGGTAGATGTCACACAGGAGAAATATTTTTCATATACGTAGGCTTTCAACTTAAATTATTCTTCTCTTGCTCGCACCCACTTCTATTCCATATGAATAAGAAGATCTAACGCGTATAACAAAAATACTCCGTTGCCAAATAAACTTCTCTGCTCTATGTTTAAATCCCTAATGATTCAAACACACATACGTATCAGAAAAATTAAAAATTGTTTATAAAACATAATCAATTGTTCTGGTTTAAATACTTCATTACTAATAATTGGTGAAGTCATTACTTGATAAAAAATCTTTATGGGTTTTAAAATTCCTTTAAAAAAATTATACATATCAACAAAATATAACAATAAATTCCTATTAATGCGCAAATATTTTATTAATTATATAACATTTGCATTCCATTTAAATTTAATAGGTATTTAGCGGGCAATTTCTAACATATATTACAATACCTACGTATTTATACTGCGTTGCACATTAATTCTTGCCCAAATTGACTCTAGAAAAGGTAAGTTTCTTACGAATTTGGTCATTTAATAACACTACATGGTTTTAGCTTTAACTTTAATTACACCAAATGGTTTCAGCTTTAAGTTTAACCAGCTGTTCTGCCTTCTTCTTGTGCGAATATTACTTTATGGTTCTCCAGTAGTTCCTGTGAGACTCTTCTCGGCCTCCTTTTCTTCTTCGGGAAATTACGCACTTCCTTTATCTTTTGTCTAAAGGTTTCCTGTAAGTCATTAGGTTGAAACATACACCTTTCGTAGATCATTCCTGCAATTCAGTATCCAGACGTTGGTCATTTTGGGCTTGGAGTTGAAATTATCAAATACTTTACGTATCAGTATGGTCATTTCCATTCTACTTAAGTGGCCAAAATACCTCAGAAGTCGTTTCCCCATTTCCGTGCTCATTCTATCTATATTTATAGTACAATTGCTCTGCATTCTTCACTGTTGTTCAATTTTCTTCATTTTTTCAATTTCTCCTTATTTATTCAAATACAAAGACTCGGGTGCATAGGTTGCTGACGACCTTATAATCGTGGTGTAGTGTCCCAGCTTAGCATTTCTATCGCCCGCAAACGCAAGGTATTTACTACTGTACCTTTGTTTTTACTTCCTATTATTATTATTATTGATTTTCTTTCTCTGTGGGATCTTTTGCGCTTCTAGGACTACTTTATCTAAAACCGCGTTAAACAACATTGGGGACTACGTCTAAGAATTTTACACTGGATGAGGTGTAGCCTTTGTTTCTCACAGCTTTTTCTGATGATCTGCTTTAGTCAACGGATGACCTTTCTTTCCTAAATCCACCCTGGTATTCACCAAGTACTCGTTCGTTGGTACGATCGCCGCAAGCAGCCATTTCCACAAAATTTTGTAGCAGATTCTTAGTAGGGATGGCGGTTTTCTCTGCTTCCCTTTTTTTGTAAAGAATGGGTTAGTGCTTACTTCCAGTCCCTCAGTACCTTTGCTTGCATTTGCTTCCAAATCAGCTTTCCTGTGTTCTTGAGCGGTTATTCAGCGGTTATGCCGTCTGGTCCTGGTGATTTGTTGTTTTGAAGAGGTCATTTTGTATCAAAAAAAAAATCGTTTTTAATGCTGAGAAAACGAATTGGGAAGTTTTGGAGATATTTAAAGAGAAAACGTAAAATTAGTTATAACCTCGGTAGGTGTTTACATTTTCTCTGATTCCCTTTTTTATGGAGAATGCGTTAGTGCCTACGTCCAGTCGCTCGGTACCTTTTCTTCGTCCCATATTTCCTGAAAGATGCTAGCCAGCGCTTATACATCTACTTTCCGGTGTTTGAAAAATCAAGTGAAAACGGACCAAAATAAGACAAATAACTAGTCTTCATTTTTTTTAACTAAAACAGCTTTAGTACGTTATAGTTGAAACATCATTCGATTTCAGTAGGATCAGCTACTTTTTAACATGTGATATGCCCCAGACCCATGCTAGAAAATATGTGTACGCAGATGACCTGGCACTGGCTGTACAACATGTAGATCTGTAGGTAGCTGAAAACCAGCTTGCGGAAGACTCGTCAATAATGGAATCTTATTACAAAAAGTGGCGACTTTTTCCTAATCCAAATAAAACTGAGGTCTTGACCTTCCTCTAAAGAAGAAACTTGACTGGGCACAATTAAATGTTAGTTTTGGCAATTCTACCGTAAGATACAACCATCACCCAACCTATCTAGGAGTAATGCTATATCGGTAATTGACATACAAAACACGTCAAAAGTTGTAAACAAGAAAAAACATCATTCAAAAACTTACGAGATCATCATGGAAAGCAGATGCCAGCACATTACATTGCAATGACCTACTCAACCGCAGACTATTGCTGCCCGGTATGGAAAAACAGTAGCCATGTCTATAAAATTGACACGCAACTAAATACCGCTAAGCTATCAGTGGCGTATTTTTGCTTCTATTTGTGGCCAATTTTCGCCCATACTGCGAGCTATTTTTTGGAAATACGTTATTGACTGTTGATCCGATAAACCATCGGACTAGCTAATTTTTTTTCACGGAAAATTACTTAGAAATGACGATATAAAAAAATATACCTTAGCACTGCGTTTTATTCTGTATATTATAACAAGAAGGGCTCAAAACTTAGAATTCTTGCAATTTTTTAAAGCGGTAAACCTTGTTTAATTATCTTTACTTATCTTTTTTATGAAGTAACATTTGTAAACGCGACAACGTTGTAATTTATTTGAAGATTAAAATTACTTGTGGAAGAAAGAGTGAGATGCAATTTGAAAAACGCGGGAAATTTAAATGTTAAAAAAGTAAATAAGCAAAATTATATAATAAATTGATTTATTTGGTATAAGAATTGAATTAAAAAATGTTCACAATATGTAAAAAAATCTAGGACAAGCACTTCATTTACATATATAGGTATATAAAATACACATGACATTTACATCCATTACCTAAAAAAAAATAAAAATCCATGGAACATATATTATTCTTGTACGAAAATTCCCTCAACATGTAAAAATTAAAAAGAATTAGGCTCCCACAGAAATCAGTCTTGTGAACATATTTCAGAGTATATTTAATATATTTAAAAAAAATGAGGCCTTCATTATATACAAATTAATATAAAATAACTAGAAAAAGTTAATTAAAATATTTGGTAAAAGGTTTAGCATGGTAAAACATGAACTGGTAACATATTTGAATGCATGCTATGAATAGTAGACAAAGTCTGATGAATATATGTAAAGCTAGGCCTATTTCCAGGAAGTTGAGCCCAACAAGATTTCATAACTTCATAAATTGGTGATGGAGTATTCTCTGGACATGACAAAACATTACCAGCCTTCAAGTATCTAACAACTTCTTCATGTGTCATGCCAAAATACGGTTGTAACGCAAATGAAAAAATTTCCCAAAGACACACTCCATATGCCCATATGTCAGATTCTGGTGTGTATTTATTGTATAATATGCTTTCAAGTGGCATCCATCGCACAGGAATTGCATCTCGTTCATCACCTTTATAATAATCCTGTAAAAAGTTTTAATTTTAAAATGCAATGAATTAAATAAGAATGTGTGAATTATGAAAAGTTGGAAAGTCAGAAAGAAAAACAAAAGTAAGGTAGAAACAGGAGTGAGTGCACTCAAATTGGAAAATAGGAGTGTTGGGAGGACAGAAAAAAAGAAGAGGAAAACGAAAAATGGTCCACCTGGAGAAAAACTAGAAAAAAAATACTTCCAATACTTCTGGAAATAAGGGATGGATCCACAAGAAGCAAAGAGAAAAATGCGCCAAGAAGATACTGTAAGAATAGACCTAAGGCAAAGGAATAAGGAAGTTGAACAACAAGAGAGAATTGAAAGCATAGAAAAATCAAGAAGTACAAGATAATATAAAAAGATCAGAGTGAAAGGTATACCAGGATATTTGACAGGGAAAAGAGGAAGAACAAAAGAAGGAGTCAGAAAAGTAGCAAGGTCTACATGCCATAAAGGTCAATAAAGATTATTTAAACAGTCGGAAAATAAAACATTTTAATAAGTGTAGTTAAATTATATACAGTGGAACTCCAATATTCGACTTTTTTGGGTTCAAATTCGTTTTTCGTTAAAATTTTTGCTTAGTATTCATTCGCCCGAAAAGTCAATATTCGTCCCACGTGGCTGACAAGTCAGCACTAATCATCAGTTTAAAACGATTTTCAAGTTGTTAAGAATAGATAGACGAAATTCGGAGTTGGGAATGGATTAAACCATTTTGTAGTTATGTAATTCCTTTGGAAAAAAAATCATTTGATAGTCTTTAATAATCATCCTCCCCTCTGAAACGGAATAATGACGAATATTGGAGTTCCACTATAATTGGTTTTGTATTCACTTTATGTTTAACCATTTGCCTAACTGATTCTAGATTCTAGATAAAACTAGAGCAAACAACTCAAAAGGGAGATCCAAAAAAATCAAAAATTCAAGAGGACTAAACCAGAAAGAGAAATATTATAAAGTAAAGCAGGGTGTAATAAGCTAAGTCAATTTGATTCTTTTGTTTTACCTGTAAATAAATTTTTTGTGACAAACCAAAGTCTGCAATTTTGACAACCATATTTTCATTAATGAGACAATTCCTTGTAGCTAAATCTCGATGTACAAACTTCCTATCAGACAAATAAACCATTCCAGCTGCAATTTGTAATGAAATATCGAGCAGATCTGTATGACTGAGTTGATTATCCTTATAAATTTCTCTATGTTCATCATCAACACTTCTCATGACATAGTTACTTGGTGAACATTGCCTTAAAAATTCTTTCAGATCTCCTTTTCCCATGTACTCAAATAAGAGACACATAGGGCGTCCAATAGCACAAACTCCTAATAACTTCACAATGTTTGGGTGATCAAATTCAGCTAAGAGGCAAGCTTCTTTTTCAAAGTCATCTTGTAAGTCTTCTGAAGCATCATCTTTGAGCATTTTTACAGCAACCATTGTAAATTCTTCATAGGGAACTAAACCAGGAGCTTTAGCCTGGAAAACTCTACCAAAAGCACCTTGCCCTAAATCCCTGATATAAATAATGTCATTTCTAGGAAATTCCAATTGCTCTAATTTGGGATTTAATTGAGCTCCAGTTCTATGATATGCCATATTACTGGGTAATTTATCTAGATCTATATTAACTTCTTGAACACCAGTTGGATTATAACCTAGATTATGTTTATGAATTCGATGACATAAGAGAATTAACAACATCAATATTAAAACACCGAACAACCCTATCCCTGAAGCAATGATTAAAAATGTGGGTGATAAAAATTTGTCCATAACAATGCCTTCACGTATTTCCTCAACTTGTTTTGTTGAATTGGCACAATTTGGAATATTGCAATGCTGCCACCGTTGACTGGAATTCGTTGTAAAACACCAAGGTGCATGTTCTTCACCTGCTGCATTGCGACAATAATTTTCAGCTCCTTGAAGCTCAGGTAAGAAACTTGGAGGTCTTTCATGCGGATGCGGAAATTGTGAATCCCAACGCTGGCAATCTAAACCATCCTTTGTCACATTCATTTTTCCTTGATAAAAACGACCTGTACCTTTTACGCAGTCAGCTAAAAATTGCCAACATTAAAATTATTTATGCAAAAATTAACACGTTCACTGCTATGGTGTGTTCATCCAACCCCAAAATTTTTTAAAAAACTTTGGCAATTTTGGCAATTAGGGTGATTTAGGCTACAAATTATACGGAATTGCAAAATTTTGTTTTGTCATTTTTTTGTTTAAATAGCAATGTTTAGATTAAATTTAAGCATTTTGCTTCAAAAAAAAGGTAAAAACTGACATGAATTTGGTCAGTTTTAGTCAATATTTTAATGATTTTGAATAAATTTAGGCAATTTTTTTAAAATATAAATTATTCTAACGTTTTACATTGTAATTGATATAAATTTTGCCAAATTTAAACAAATTTTTGTTTTGAATTGATGTTTTTATTTAAATTCAAACAATTTTATTTAAAATTTAAATGATAAGCAATTTTTTTCAAAAAAAGGAAATCGGTAAGAATTTTGAAAAATTTACTAAACTCTTCAGTTAACTAATTTTTTTTAAATCTTCTACTCTTTAAATTATTAATAATAATTGGTGGGGCACAACAATTTTTTATGATAAAAGGGGATGCAGGTACCAGTATGGATCACCAACTCCAAGCATACTCATAGAGGATGTTTAGCAGCAGTGTAGCAATTACAAGTTATTTAAAGCACACAATGTGTTAAATATTTTACATACTTGTAACTTCTTCAGGTTTAATTTCCATAATTCCGGCATATGAACAGGCTTCCACTCGATCTTTGACTTCATGTTTAGGAAGTTTATCACAATCAGGCAACTCAAAATGTTTGCGGGATTGTATAAATATACCACGTTTCTTTTTATCCTCAATTAAAGCCCAATCGTTGTAACAAAATTGTTCTTTAACTGCTATACAATCCTCGTAACATAAAGCTAAGCCATTTTGATTAGTATGCGCACATTTCGGAAATGCGTACATACATAATAATTTCTAAAAATGTTGAATTTAATTTAAAAGAAAATGTTTATTTAACTGGCAATGGATGGAAAGTGATAAATCTCTAAGGATCACAATTTAAAAATTACAAAAAAGTATCCAGTATGAGATGAAATATTTTAGATTATCACTCTCCTTACATTGCCTGGGTTAAGGTGTTGTTTTTTAACCTCAGCACTGCTCCTACAAGGTTCTTTTAATGTGACAATCATCTCTTCCCATAAATTAATTGTTATTTTTTCATTGTCCCAACCGCCTCCTTCATCCGAAAACCATACTAAAGTCGTGCTGTTTAAATAATTCTTACAAATTTTTCCTAGATAAGGGGCACAATATCCTCCAATTTCTTCTCCATTTGTAAATGCTATAGCTAACATGATGAAATAATATTCCATCATATTTATGATAAATTAAAACCTCCTCAGATCTTTAAAATATTACTGCTAGTCATGACTAGTATTGTGTTTTTTATTACTTTTAGATCACCAAATTGTAATGTTAAATAATTGCTTAATCTTCATATTGTAGGCTTATTGTTTATTTTTAATTTTGTAACATAATTATACCAGATATTTAAAAAATAGTAAACATTTCAAAGAACTGTCAAAAACATTCTAAATAAGGAGCGGTCATTATTGATAAGAACACCTGTCAAGCATCAATATGGCCAACTTGTAGAAAATTATTTTAGAGCTGGGGTTACCAAACTTTCATAGAACGGGACCTACTTTTAAAAATGGTATCTTTTCACAACCCCCTATTAATCCTGCGTATCCACTGCGTGCTTCGTAAAGTTAGGCTAAGTTATATTGGAAACAAGTCCCCGATTGATCTTAGACCGGTCCATTCGCTGATGTTCCCTGATTTTGCCATCGACAATGAGTTGTAGTTTTTTCACTCGCATTTTATGTCCAAAGTTCGCCACCTTTCCTTTTCTAATTGTTGGACGCATATTGCGGTTTTTATGCATTGAGACATGGTCTGTCTATGGTATTTTTAACAAGCATCTATAGATAATTCTAATCAAAGATATTGGACTGTACAGGATTGCTTAATCAGCTCCGTTCGTAGTCAAAAGTATCCGGGCTGACGTAGTTGCTTTTTTCAGGATTCTGCCATATAATTTCTATACATATTCATGGATATCTTCTTCTTCTTTGAGCACCGTGTTTGTTATCAAACGTTGGCTATCATCATGTGAGTGAGCCTTCTGAACTCCTCTCAATCTGCTGTCATGTGGAACAGTTCTTCCCTGTCCAATCCCTTATATTGCGTAGCCATGAAAGTTGCTTCCTACCGATCCACCGCTTTTATTCCACTTTTCCCTGCAGTATTGTTTGTAGCATTTGGTACTTAGGCCCTCTCAATATGTGTCCAAACTATTGAACTTTCCGGACGATGTTCATCAGTTCTCGTTCCTTATGCATGCATTCCAAAAGGCGCTTGTTGGTTATGTGAGCTGTCCATGAAACGCGTAGAATACGTCGATAGCACTATTGGCGATTCAAATTAACTCTTTCCGCCATATTTTATT
>JARJDX010020058.1:0-20636 GCA_030264735.1 Gymnusa sp. GC000175 | reverse complement strand
CTCCGCATAAGATCTTTGTAATTGACCCCAACCTCTCATAATCAACAGATTTATTCTCTGCCGTTCACTAAGACGTTCCATTTTACAAGTACGTCTTTTCACCGCGACAGTAACACACATTGACCGTGTTTATAATTTTTCTACGTATTAATAATAAAACTCATTTTTTCGTTTAGAGCGCCATCTGACGCGAATTTAAAAAAAAAATTCAGATAAAAGTTACTTATTTTTTTCCGTAGAATATGAATCTGCAATAAAAAATGGGGGTTGCCATTTAAGATTTAAAAGTTACCCACTACCCCACCCCCAAGGGTGTGGGGTGGGTGGTCGTGTTAGGTGTCATTCGATAGATTTTTAAAAAATATTAAAACGTGTCTTTCTGTTCTTCCATCAGATGCGTATTTCTCAAGATATTTGACCGTCCCGGAACTTTTTGTACACCCGGTATGCATGGTGGGTGTATTACAAAAATATTAAATAAAAAAATTGAGTTAAGAATTTTCTGTGATCAATTTTTTTAGAGAGAATATTGCATGGCTAATTAACTTTTAATTAATGTGCATTTATTTAATTAAAAATTTAAAAATATAAAATATCTTTAATTAAGGGTTAATTAAATTTTTCTTGCTTAATATTAATAGGATCTAGGCAGGAATACTGCGGTCGTAGGTGGCATCCCTTTACAGTCCATAACCAGCACCCTCGGCCATAGCTTTTCTATATATAAAATCAATCTTTTGCAGTTTTCTATTTTTCTAATTATTACATTCATTAACGAAGCCAGCATGGCCTGTCAATGGATCAAGGAGAAGGGTTTTCTGGGCAATGCCAAGCAACATACCCGAAAGTATAAAACACGCTTATAGAGGTGAACAACCACGAAACAGGACCGATTTGAGGAAGACGAGCCCAACAAGAAAAAGGTATATGAAATGGAAGAAGCAAAATATACTACGTATATCCACATGGAACGTCAAATTACTTAATTCAAAAGACCAATAGGTGGCAAAAGTACTTTTAGCAAACAACATCGACATTGTGCAATTCAAAATGAAGGGAAAGAAGAAAAAAAATATTACGTAATAATAAATTGCGGGGTAAAAAAGGATACAAGAGCACGAGAAGGTGTTGCAATACTAAAACATAATAGACGAAATCCTAGACTGTTAATATCAATACATATCTGAGAGAATAGTAATAGTAAAGATCAATAATCTACAAACAAAATGTTTTAGGAATATATGCACCAGAAAATAACAAATAAGTAAACACAAGAGAGGAATTCTATGCCAAATTACACCAAACTCTAGACAGCATAAACCGAAACGAACAAATTATCATCGTAGAATATTTTCATACACGCAAACGTATTGTTTGCTAACCACACCTCCATTTTTTTAATTACTTTCATTTACAAAGTAAATTAAAGTATAGTAATCGCGACACTTTTAAAAATCGAGATTTTTGCGGAAATATCCGTTTTCGACCTTCCTCATTCAGAAAAAGTTGATTTCGAAGTGGTGTCTGTCTGTCTGGCTGTCTGTCTGTTTTTGTGCGTAATTTTAAATAATTTTTCAAAATAATGATTTTCGTGGCATTAAATAAAATAGATTTTTGCTACAAAATGAGCTTCTTAGGGTTTAGTCTTGTTAAGAAATAAGGGGGATACGGGCAATTACTAAGTCTTGATCGGTAAAATCCTAAGATCGCGATGATGCTATTTAAAAAAGAGCAAATCGAAAACACAAAAACGTTAAGCGGATCTGGTATAAAACTTTGTAAATTGATACTTTTTTTATAACCAAAAGACTTATGAAGAAATAACAAGAGCATATAAACAACGAAATATGAAAATATTTGCAATACGAAAACAAACATTAAAATAAAAATTACTTTTAAATTCGAATGTGATAAATCAACATTCTCGGTAAATAAATCAAAATGGATTAAAACAAAAAAATTCTATTTTAAAAACAACAAACAGGGGAAAATTGTATTATTGCATCTAAAATAAAAATAAAGTAAAATATTTTATGTTGTTATTGGAATTATTTTAATTAAACTAAAAGTTCAACATGGCAGTAAAAGAAAAACGCCGTCAGCAATAACAAGACTCTGCAAGCGCACCTGAGCAGGCAGTCCAGGTATAAGTACCTATCGGAATGATGAGGAATCTCAAATTAAAGCTCGTACAACTTAAATCGATGTACCCCTTTTTACGATGAAGGATTTTACATAAGTTACACCTAAAAATATTTGTTTTTTCCATGATATGATCTTTATGTCTTGGTTTTGAATCGTATACGCTATACAGGCTTCCTTCTTACTGAAACAAAGTTTTTAGTTATCGGTCTTACTTCGTACCCTTCCTGCAACGCAAAACGTTGGCAACAACAAATATAGCTACGCGACTTAAACCCGAAAGTAAGATAATTGACATAAAAATTTAATAATAATTAGATCACATTATTAAATACTTAAAATACATTAATAAATAAAAAGGAATGATCGTTATTTAAGATTCATCCATTATACTAAAACTGACTATTTGTTACTAGTTATTTTTAGGCCTCTTGATATAAAAATTGCTTAGTAAAATTCAAAATGGAAATGAAAACCCAAATATAATTTTTTTTTACTAGAGAGCAGAATAGCCGAGCGGTAAAATGCAGGACTGACATGCTAGAGGTGCCGGGTGTTAATCCGGAACATTTTATAACTCTCGATTTAAAATTTTCCGAAAGCGACAACTCTCGCTCAAAAAAACAGGTCGATACCTATTTTACTTATATTAGGAATTACATGCGGCAAATAACTTCCGTTCAGTCGAGTGTAAAAAGTTGCACGTTGTATAGTTAAATCTGTTATTTGAAAAAGGGCAAGTGTGAAAAAAATACGTCTCTCTTGACGTTTTTCACATAACGATTTCAGCTATATTGGAAAGATGTGCATGTGACAGGTATATAAACTCACTGCTTCTCCTGCAAAATTGCTTAATCAATCTATTTATCAGACATAACGAAATGATGATCTAACTCAACGATTGTGTTTCTGAAGCTTATGTTGATTAACTCCTTATTAATTAATATTTGTAATATGGAAATAATAATCCCACTGTTAGTAACTAAAATTTTTTATTTGTGCAAGAAGTGTGAAAAATTGTTTGGAGAAGTAGTAAAAATGAGCAAAAATTGAATTCATGGTTGGTAAAGTTGCTAAAGTCGTTGATTGAAGGGGCTTATAAAATAATTTTATAATAAACTTCCTCAATCAACGCTTAAGCTGAACGTAGAGAAAACCTCAAAGTGACGTCCCTGGGAACATGTCTTCCTAGCATAATTCCAGTGGACGTGTACAATTCATTTAACCACAAAATATGAATAACTAAAGTAAAATCTATATATTATTATGAAAAATAAATAAACATAGATCTAGAAGACAAGCTTAATGCGGTGGTGTTAAGAAGGGAGAAAGTCACAAAAAAAAGAGTAACCAAAAGTGACGGATTTTCCGGAACGATATTCAAATAAATAATATAAATAATTATAGATTCTTATCTGTAAGGTAAAAAACAAGAAAATAAGGGTTGTGTTGGGTAAAAAGGAAGATTATCAGAACAAACGTGGGATGTTAGGTAAGGTGTGGTTAGATTGGGTTTTTGCTGCTTTGCGGTGAATTTCCGTGAAAACTACAATTGTTTCTTTCGGATTCTCCTCAGATCAATTAGAAATTGCTACTTTTAAATAGATTGTTATGTTTACGCGGTAAATTTCTGTGATAACTACAATTGTTTCTTTAGGCCTCCTTAGATCAATTAGAAGTTTGTAAATTCATTTACTGATGTCCTTATTACTATAGTTGGTTATGGATTTATAGGTTTCCTTTATGTTTTTTATTATACCACTGACACAATTCTGTTTGGTAATATTCCCAGGATTTTGATAATTTATGGCCCCAAAAGGCAGTTCCCAATTTTAGATTCATAATTTGAGTTTTTTATTGGTTCCATTTTATTCTTTGCACTGTTCTAACACAAACTACTACATTGAAATATATTACACTCTTTTACACACTGTTATTTTTATGGGAATAATAAGTGCTGTTAAATATATTAGTTTTTGTACAGTTTTACCACAACACCGCTGCACTGGAATATGATGCACTTTTCACTATTATTTTCACACTATTATTAAACACTAGTTGACAATTAAATTATCTTCATTAATGGATTCAATTTGCCTGGGAAGAGAGAAACCAGTACTTGGCAAATAGAAAGGGATGTTCCTTGAAACACTTGAGAGCTTGGGGTTTATTTATACAATTATGTAATTCTCAGATTTTTTTTTATTTTATTTGTAAATAACTTGGTTCTATTTGTTATGCATTTATTAATTTATTTATTTTACAATATATACGTAGGTGAGAGAGTCTATCCACCCTCGGTTTATTTATGAATTTAGTTTAAAATTGACACTTTATAATTCGATTAGCTTTAAATTTAAATTTATTTTACATTGCGCGAGTGTTACGTTTTCCTATTATTAGTTTGATATTTTATTTTTTTTTGTTTTTAATCAAAATTTTAAACCACTTATCTTGCCGCCGACTATCTGAATGTTGTTGCTTCCAAGCAGTGCCATTTGCCCTTCTTCTTTTAGATTTCTCTCTGTTACCTAGCCAGGTGAGATGGTGGTATACGCTATACGGCATTTACTCATTTACGTCCCTAGATTTGTAGTACAGTGAATGTGTCCTATCTTTTAAATGTCATTCGTTATGTGTCCTAAAAAAATTGATTCAGTCTACAAGACACTTATCGAAAATTTACTGTATTCAAATTTTACTTTATCACGATTTGCGATACCTGATGGTCTTGATTTCACTTGCTTACGTGCCTCACTATTTAAGGGATAAAAACAAGGCCGTACAACTTAAGCACTCAAGCATAAGTTTTTAATTTTTTTTGTTTTATTTAAAAAAAATTATTTTTCAAAAGTTCATTATTGCGTTAGTTTTAATGCAAAACAATTAAACACAAAATATTTTTGTAATAAAATTTATTAGCTTTGACGTGTTTTAGGCTTATTTGAAATTTCTAAAATAATTTATGAGATACAAGATCGAAAACTGATGAAAAAGTTTGCAAAAATCGACGCACAGCACCTTCTTTAAATTGCAATTTTTAAAATAGAAAGAAATATTTTTAATCTCTGAATCTTTCTTAAAAGTGCGTTTTAACAATAAATGAAATGGAAGAAAAAGTAAAGATATACTCTTTAACTCACGCCATCGTGATCGCCTTGATGGGTAGCGCAGTTTTATACCAACCAAATAAAAAAACACAGTCCACTTCTTCCGAGAAATTAATTTTTAACCGAATTGATAGGAACAGCATCACTTTTTCTTACCTCTGTCCTACAAGCATAAACTCTATATTAATATAATTTTTAAATGTCACAGTTAATATTAGGAAAATTAATTTCAGTACTTCCACTTCCAGAGAAATGCTAATATACCAATCCATTAAGTGATGCAGCAAATAATTCATATAACGACCAGCTCTGATGCTTTATGCATCAAGTCTTTTTGTCTTGCAGGCTGCTCTTTCTGGATGTAGGCACTTATTGAATTTCCCAAACTCAGTTTTCCTACTTTCATTTGTTGTTTAGTAAATTAATTTGTGTTGACACAGAATAACTCACGATGTCTACAGTACTTATAGATAAAATGGCATTTGGATTATAAAATAAATCTTTTGTAGAAAGGATAAATAATCAGCGTTATTTAATAAAAAATATTTATCTATTTTATAGCAAACATTGTAAAGTTATCATTGTGTTTGCGCTATTTATCGACAAATATATTTTGTGCTAAAAATTCTGAATGAAAAGTTACTTACATTATGTATAATTTCGCCAATCTTTAACACAAACTTTACTTCCTTCTAATTTTAACGTTGCAATGAAAAACTGCATGAGTTACGAATTTAAGTAAATATTATAAAATTATGAATAGTTTCTTCAAGCGTATATTATCCATTATGTAAAATCTGGCTTATAACATCATAAAATATTTTAAACATCGGAGTCTGGTTAGTTAAAATGTAAGACTAAAGTCAAACATTAAAAGTTATCTCTTCTTATATACAAAGTTTTACGTAAAATTTGATTTACCTAAATTTAATCCATTGATGATTTTACTTTATTTCATATTTACATGTTATTTTAATAAAAGCTCTAATATTTTATTAGAATAAAAAGATATTTAATATGCACTTATATTTTAAATTAAAAAATTTATTGTGTTATGTAATGTTAGTTTATAATTTACTTAGACAAAGTTTATATATTTTGGTTTAATTGGGTTTCAAAATATATTATTAACGTGGTTTTAGTGGGTTGAAAGTTTTACCCATTCATTGCATTTAGTGCCTAAATTAAGTTAAATCTATAATTACATGAACCGTCCCTTATAATTGGAAATCTCTTAAAAATAGGTTATGTGGAGGTTTATTCATACAGAAATAATAATTTTCTAAAACAACCTACTACTGAAAATTTAAAAAAATAGTTATTGAATTCAGAATTATTTTTATAAACCAGGTAAAATTTTGCCATTGCCGATCCCAAGCCCGAGTGAGAAAAAAGGAGGAAAAAAAGTAATAACCTTGGTAAAATACCTTTGTTTAGCTGCCTCCGGCTAATAGTACCTATTTAGGGTTGAGATGAAAACGAGCAGACGACGACACAGTCAGAATGGTCCGAAGAGCGTATGAGCCACAAGGATACACTGGGCTCTCAAATCTAAAAGGATGATCGCTATAGGATCTAAATAGAACAGGCATCCATTATGGCGTGTGGGCATCAGGAGTGAGCATCCGGACACGAATAAAAAGAACAAACTTTTACACATATTCTAAATAAAAAATCCCGGAAAAAATTCCCGGGTGGTAACCGACACCTCCGAAGGAGGGAGCCCTAAGGAATACGAGGGGGCAATCGGGCAGTGCTCCGAAGCTTACATTTTAACCAAAGTAAAGACATGATGACAGAAATGAAGGTCATATATGGACCATGAAACGTCCAACGATAAAAGTAAAAAAATGTAGAAGTGATAAATGAATTGACAAGAATGGACTTGGTCATACTGGTAATTAGTGTGATAAAGAAAAAAAGAAACGGAACAAAGATTATTGATGGTGTGTTCCACTGTTGAAGTTGTGTAGTAAAGACGGAAGTAGCTTCCATAATAAAGAATATGTGGTTCAAAACCAAAACTGCGAACCAGTAAATTAAAGAATTATAAAAATGATTTTGGGGGATTACGGACCAACACATAATTGACTTCGAATAACCATCAGCGAGGTACAAAGAAAATCATAAACGAATAAAAAAATACATATCAAATGTCTAGGCTCAAAAACCGAAATAGATCGACAAAGGTATAGAAAGATGTATTAGGAAGTAAAACGAGTGGTCGCGAAGAAAAATATAAGAGCTGGTGATAAATATGCCAAAATATAGAATAGCATCCATGCGGTACACAAAATTCTAAATCATAACACGTAAAACAAACACAAAGAAAAAAGCGTAATTAAAGTACATACAAGTCAAGAGTAGAAAAAATATTATTGGGAGCTACTTACAATAAAGCCGCTGACCCGCACAAAACTGTTCTAAAAAAATAAAATACCGATCAGAAAGGGTTCACATCGAATGTTGTAAAAAGCAATGAACAAAGAGAGCTTATCAAAAGGATAGGCAGAAGCCTATATTACTTTAATAATAATTAAAGAATAGAGACCGTAATAAATGCGGAAACTATTGAGGCATCAGCCTAATTTCGGCAATAGTTATGGGGTAAAATTGGAGAGGATCAATTTACAGTAGGACCATCGTGTATTGACCATATATATATGACTCATATACCTACCTGGGAACAACACTAAACACCAAATGGGACCAAGGTATGGAAATCCGATCTCGAATAGAAAAGGCGACAGCTGGATATAGCTCAATGAAAAACATGTTTAGAAATAACGACATATCCGACGAAGCTGAAGGCGTTTAAAATGTGGACATATCCTCCGCATTCCTTGGACAGATCACATCAGCAACGTGAAAGTATTAAGACGAATTGGAAACTGGAATATCTTGGCCCTGTTATGAAAAGCAACAAATACCGACTACTTCAGCTGATCATACAGGAGAAGGTGGAAAGCAGGAAAGTTCCGGGAAGAAGAAGGAATTCATGGCTGCAGAATCTCAGGCAATAGTTCGGCATATCATCAGTCCAACTATTTCGTAATGCAGTCGACAAAATTAAAATCACCTTAATGATAGCCGACGTCCTTAACGGATAGGGCACGAAAAGAAAAAGAATATATGATCCAACAGCTCATCATCATCATCATCGATCGAATTCTGGATGTAGTCCTCTCCGATGTTTCTCCACTCGTCTCTGTTCTTCGCCTTCCAAATCCAGTCGTAACCTGCAGCCCTCTTACCATCGTCAGACCATCTCGATCTTACTCTAGATCTGCGGTCCATTCTCGGTCTTCATTTCAAAACTATCTTCGTTTATCTGTGATTGCAGTGTTGCGATCAATGTCCTACCCACTGCCATTTTAGACGTAGTACCACACACCACATCCGTGACTGGTTTTAATTTGGATCCACTCGTTGGTTCTGAAGTCACGCAGCGCTACACTTAGCATGGCTTTCTTCATCCCCCTTTGTGCGATACGAAAAGTTTTGTTTTCAGATGTTTTCAGATGCTGCAATGAACCAAACGCAGCCAATGCCTGTCGTATTATTCTTTTTAGTTATTGTTCTTGGCAATCCAATTCGAAGCTGATACGTTGTCCCAGATATATGCCTTTTCTATAAGTTGGCAAAAAATAAAGCAGTGCGCCTTGGTTTTATAGAGCTTAAAAAGGCGTAATACTCAGTACACAGAACAGAACTATGAAAGCCACTGGAACATATACCTAAAAAAATGATTCTTCTTCTTAGGGTGCGGAGGTTGGCTATCATTAGGGCAATACGTATTTTAAATGTTGTGGCTCTGAATAGGTCAATTTAGCTACATTTAAACCAGTCCTGTAATGTTTTTTTAGCCAGGATATTCGTCTTCTTTGTATTGATTTTGTCCCTCTTACATTCCCCTGTATTATCAGCCTCGATGATACAAGCAGTCAAAAACTATTAAAGGGTATATAGGGTCCCAGAAAAGGTGTGTGCGTGTGTGGTCAGCCTTTTACGACGCACTGCTAGCGCATTGTCTCTTCTGTGCCTGTAATGCTAGCAACTTACATTACAGGTGGACCTACAGTTTAGCGTGGATTCGAACCACAGAAGTTACATAATTTCTCATAAAACTCCGTACCAGACAAGGTTTTTAGCCATGAAATCCAACGCTGGCAAGGCGGGTTTTGGAGTTGTGGCAGTGTTGCGCATTTAAATATTTAAATAAATATTTTGCATGCTGTGGGGCGCGAACTCACGATCTTGCACTCAGCAACCGAATGCATAGCTGAGCTACACTGTCACCTTAAGCTACACTGCCACCTTCAATAAAGGTTGGAAACATTAAAAGGACCACTCCAGGGATGCTCCGCGTTAACGACTCTATTCAAGATATTCCTCAAGTACGCCTTATAAGCATGGAGAAGGACATGTCAAGGCATGGGAGTTCCAAATAGGAATGAGCACTTTTACACGCTGATCTTCGCAGATGACCTGGTAGTAATGGCACAAGAAGGATCTGATCTATATGGTCCCGAAGCTAGAAGAAGAATATACAAGAAATGACTCGAATTAAATCTATCTAAAATCGAATATCTAACGACCACACAAGATGGTGAACTTTTCCTACAAATAGATGAAAATCACAAAATAAACCAAACACAAACATTTAAATAACTTGGCTTTAAAATATTTTAACAGGGCACCACGATGAAGAAAATAAAAAACAGACAATTCCCTCTTCGCCTTCCTTAAATTTTACTGCCGTAGGCTTTGGCTCTCACGATCATGATACCATCATCCGTCGTTACTTTTTCTCTAAGTATCTTATTTAAAAATAGTTTTTAACTAAATACGCGTCAATTTTTCTTTTAGTTTTAAGCTGACATATCTTTAACATATAAATTCCTTATTATACTTATCAGCAAGCCTACCAAATATAAAAAACTTATTATTTTGATTTGTTGCTTTGATTTAATGCTAAAGTTTGCTATAGATTGCCAAAAATAATGCTATTTTGCTATTTTTTAATCACTATTTTGTAACATGCAATTAAACCACTATTAAATCAAAAACTCTCATTGGTAATTGGTAGAATAAGAAAAAGGATATGTGGAGCATAAGTTCAGGCTCAGATTTTATGGAAAAAAGTTGAAACAAAGGATTATAAACGCCATAACAAGAAGTAGGAGTTTTAAAATAAATAATTACTGATCCAATTTGGTTTAAACCCATAATGTTAACTAACTAAACATTTACACGTACTGACAGAGAGATGTGTATGTTATATTTAAATGTTAAGATTTGTTTTTACACATAATATCTTTTGAGAGGATTAAATGCTAGAGGTTTGGTAAATAAAATTTGTATAAAAATAAATTGCGAATCACATCAAGACGCAGTTATATCAATAACCTAGTTTCTGCTACGGGGTAATGGCAGGGGGTGAGGAAGAAATGTTGAAAGAACAAATTTGATAAGAGGAGTTGGCTTGTTATTTCACAAACTTTTGCTATTGGGCAGTTTAAATAAACATTAATATTACAAAATTATAATGATAGTGGTAATCTAAACTTTTTAGCGAATTACAAATATATCTCTTTTTTCTGTAGACTTTGATCTACCTTCAGTCACTCTCTTTGTGTAATCTAAAAATGCCCACTTAATGTACTTAATGAGGCGTATGACTCAAACCCTTTTATATTTGTTATTAACAGCGTTAATAGTTAATTATAATAAATAATAAACGTTAACAGCTGTTTAGAATATAAAATTTTATATCAAGAAGTTTCTAAAAATAAATGCCGGTGAGAAGGTAGCAATAAAAATTAAAAATTGAGTTTAGTTTTTTGCTACGAAAACGATATCCGGTTCAGGTACAGAAAAAATAGATGCAGAAAACAAAAGATCTTTATATTTCACTAACGATAAGTAAGCAATACATTTTCAGTAAAAATAAAAAAAATTATTTTTGATTTTTGCTATTAAAATGAAAACTTTTGAAATAGAGAATTTGCTTAACATTTCCTTTATAAATGCGTCAATTTTTTTTTATTTAAATTTTGTCGCTACTTTAACTAAACAATTTTCTAAATATATTTTACTTTTTATAAAACACATATTTCTTTTGCAGGCGATTTTCTGGACATCACAGCGCTCACCAATTCCGCAATTAATTTCATTCTCTACTGTTCTATGTCACGTCAGTTCAGATTAGCTTTTTATACTTTTTTCAGGCTAGACATGGTACAGAAATACCTTACAAGAAAAAAGCAAAAAAAACAAAACCAAGAAAATGCTCCTACTATGACAAGCTGTGTTTAAAATGCTTTAATAATCAAAATTTGACTAAAAAATTAAAGCTTAGTGTGTCTAATTTTTAACATTTTGATCTCAATTTGTGTTAAGTGTTGATATGTTATGTGTTACCTAGTATTTTTAAGAGATGTAGCTTTTTCAAGCAAAGTAAATATTATAGTGTTTATAATACATAAAATCTTAAGTAGAACAGTAAATATGTTGTCTGTTAGATCACTATAAATGTTCACATTAAAAATCAACGAAACTGCATGTCAAATATTTTCTTTGTGCGTGTTTTTATTGAAGCCGACTACAGTTAGTGGCGTTTATTGGAATTGTGTTATCAACTGAATGTTGATTCTGTTCAACGACAATTCTATAATTGAAATTTTGAAATATACGGTTTAGAAGATCTTAGAATCGATTCCCAGGTTGCCATTTATTATTGCAATAAAAACAATGATACTTTGAAAAGGTTGGGGCGAATTTTCAGAGTAACAACACCTGACATACACACACCACAATTAACATGGCAGGTTATGGATAATATCTGTATAGTAACAATGCAAAAAAAAAACAATGATATAAAGAATAAATTGAAATCTAACCAAAATTAAATCTAATTAGAAAAATTGCAACATTTATAACTCATTTATATTCATATTGTTATGAGTTTGAGTTTAATAACCACGCTAAACAGTGCTTATTAGGGGTACTTAAGACCTTCACTGGTATTAATGTCAATTTCACGGCTTGAATCTATGTAAATTGCTCTACTTTCGGGTTAATATGGCGAAGGTTGATTGTCATCAATAATAACTCAAAGCATTGATAATGATCCCTGCAATAGCGAGTCTGACGTTAGCATCAAGGAGATGTAAACCTTAAAATATTACAATTTCCTTCAGTGATTTTGCTTGCTAAATATTTATTGGGTTTAGATTGTTGAAATTAAAACTCCACGCTTGCGATCGTTTTGGTGAGTTTAATATCTATGAATCTACATAAGTACAGATGCCGATTTTAATGACAGCTATGTGTTAGACACTACAATTTGCATATCTGTAGGGTAGATGTTAAACCTTTATTCCCTATCAATTCCATTCGCCTATTTTACCTATATTTTTACCTATATTTTTGAGTCTAAGCTCATAGTAAGTTAAAGTGCTATCAGTTGCTGAACGAAAGTTTTCAGCAGAATATTTATTTTTTATTTTTCAGTTACCTGGTAAAACTATTTCCTGGTACTTTTATACAGGGTGTTTTTCTATTGTGATGGCATAACTTATGCAATCTACATACAACTAACTATACACAAAATGAAAGTTAAATACAAACAAAACGTAATTACAATTCAAAAAGTTTAGTGAATAGAATGGGTAAAAATTTTACTACAGTTTATTTCACAATTAAATTTGCAGCGCAATGACATTTGATTTAGCCATTGCGTAATAGCCACTAAAAAAGTGTTACTTTAATAATGGACACAAAATTAATTAGTGGGAAATTAATATTTCAAACCACCGCGGGCCCCATAAAAGGAGATTGGGGTCGTATGTGACCCGCGGACCGCAAGTGCCCATACATTCTCAAAAGAGTCGCCCCCACTTTTTAGAGCTTTATTAATTTTTTATTAATGATAAATGGCAATCCAGTGCTCGGCGATCGAACCCGGAAACCGATGTACATAAACTTAGTGCTTTACCACTGAGCCACTGGGCTATTTAAATATTTTTATTTTCGCAATAAATTTTTTTGTAGTGTTGTTAGGTAAGCTTTAATATTATATAATTATGTACATATACCATGTCATCCAATGTGATAAATGTAGCTAATATTAACACAAGTATTTATGATTGTTTTGTAAAAAAAATTTATGAAATGCTATATTTTATGATTGAAATAAATTTTATTCATTTTCTTCGTGTGCCAAATAACAAGTGGCGTTTCCGCTCACTTTTGTGCCATTTGTTTACATTTTTAAACAAATGCAAGGTTCTGCAGTTTAGTGTGGTAGGACTAAACATAAGTAGTGAGTATAAGTTTTACTTGCCTACTACAATAAGGACATCCCTTTCATTGAATGAATAAATGTATTGTAATAATAAAAAATAAGCTTATATATGTTTAGTAGGAAATGTTATAAATTGTTATTTTAACAATAACATTATTTTTTAAATTTTAAAAATTTATACACAAAAATAAATTCTAAAAATAATTTTGAGTAAAAAAATGTTTAAAAATATTGTTTAAGGTACAATAAAAGTAATTTTTTTTAATTTTTTTTTTATTTTAGCTTCTCCATAACTTTGTTTTAAAACTTTATTGCAAATGAAAATGTAAGTTTTATTATAAGAATTTTTTTAGCTTATATTCTTATTTAAAAGATTATTGATGTAAAAATTCCAATTAAATTTTAATCAAATGTTATAAAACTATTTTTTACTCCTTTGTACCTAGTTATTTTAGTTATTTATAATATGAAATATTTAATTAATTATATGAAATTCTTTATATCATAAGTTCATGTTTTATTGAATTCCATTGCTTGCTATTATATAAAAATGTTCATTATACATTATTATAAAGTATGTAGCAAGTTATATTTCAGGCTTTCGTTATGTAGTCCAGTGATTTTAGGTTTGATCTGCTGAATAAATAAGTTTAATTTTTTTTAAGAACATCATCATTTTAAAAAACGTGAGAGATTTATTGTACGCGCGTTATAGGATGTGAGAGAAAAAATATCAATAACGAGAATTATCGAGAAAATTTCGTTTCCGATGGGTAGGTTTTTCATACACGATAAAGTATTTTTGATATAGAGACAATGGAGTCTAACATTTTCTTTGCATTTGTTTTAGCGGCTTCTTAAAGGATGTGTGATTTTATTAGTAGCTTAATCCTTATACCCTCTATTTTTGGAAGTAATGCACTTTTTGCTTATTGGAATTCTTGACTCTTAACTTCAGCTCATTTGCATTGTTATTTTCCATATCCATACCAAAAGATTAAGAAGATTTACCCATTATATTTGATGCTCTAAAAAGTGTCGAAAGAATCAACCAAAGTAGTGTCACATCACGCTGGGGATGAGTTACATTACATCCTTGAGTGAGTTACATATCAGACGGCTATCAAGGTGAGTTTACAATCCATGGAAAACAGGAAGAAATTTACTCAACCTATCATTTAAACATTAGTTTGACACGTTATGTCTAAAATCAACATCTGGTGTACAAGTAACCATTTTCAAAACTACAATATTACAAAAGATATATAAGCGTATGCAAATTTATAAGAGTTTTAGGAACAATCATAAATACCACATTGCACTGCGTTATCCAGGTGTATTATACTTGTAATAAATTGCTAATGCAACCTTTGATATATTAAATTTATAAAGCGATTTAACCTGGAAATGGATTTTTATAAGCCTATTACATTTTGTATGCACGTGTAAACTAAAAAAATGCAATTTAATGCCTTTATTAAAAAATGGAGGTGTGATCACCACACGTCTTTCATATACTAATTTGAGATATTTTTTGGGTTAACTATTATATTTATTATCTTTGTTAAATGATTATTAGCTAACTATATTGGCAGTATGTCTCTACAACTAAAATTTGTTAAAATGTATGTTGGCAATAATAATTCGTCTATCACTTTTGACGGGTAGTTAACCCTATTTCATTTATTGTTAGCTGATCAAATGACATTATGTCATTAATTGATATGAATAATTACACTGACAATGAACAGAACACAATGAGTTCTTAAAATGTTAAATTTTGAAAAAATGATAGGAACAAAATTTTTGTAAAATTTATTTTTACACACTTTTGTACTTGTTTTTCTCATAAACTCAATAGATTTTAAAATATTTGCAAAAAACCTAAAAACCTCACCAATAAACTACCACTTCCAATTTTTGGATTGGACAGACAGACACCACTTCAAAATCAACTTTTGCTGAATGAGGGAGGTCGAAAACGGATATTTCCGCAAAAATCTCGATTTTGAAAATTGTCGCGATTACTATACTCTAATTTACTTTGTAAATAAAAGTAAAAAATTCTGTTTATGATTTTTATTTTACTTTCATTTACGAAGAAAAAGAAAGAAGTGTAATCGCAAAAATTTTATAAATCAAGATTTTTGCGAAAATATACGATTTCGACTCTCCTGATTTAGAAAAAGTGGTTTTCGAAGTAATGTCTAACTGTCTATCTGTGTCCACTCTGCAGAACAAATAATTTAACCTGGAAGCCTGGAAAATTTATATACAGGGTGGTCCAAATTGAGTAGCCTACCATGGGTATCTTTCTTATTAATAAAGATAGAGACTTGGATAAATAAATAAAGTTGTGTAGACTTAGATTCTGCTTGGAAATTTTAAAAATTCCAAATAGTTAGGAAAATATTCAACTAAAAATCGCGATTTTCAAAAATGTTAATTTTTCGAGATGTCCATTGCAACTTTCCTATTTTATATGGACGCCATGTTTAATTTTTACATAATTAAATAAACTTTTTTTTTCTCTTTTTAATGATAAATAAAAACCTATGCGAGAATTAAAATTATGAGAAATATTAATTGTTTTAATTTTAAAACAAGTAGGCATAAAAATAATTCCAGGTCTAAATTATTTATGAAACAAATCAAAAGAACTTTATGTCACTGAATACTGAAATAACAATAAATTCTTGTAAATGCTCAAAATGCTGGCCTTTATTAGCTAAACACAATCGACAAAGTTTTGCAACAATGTTACTTATTGCAATGTATTGCTATTAACGTTGTTAAATGCATCCATAATGGCTTCACGTAGTTCTTCTAAATTATTATAACTGAAATGATTTACATACAGTTTTTCGTTTTCTTTTCACATTTTAGAAAACCGCGACTTTTAGTTTTTTTTATTAATTTTTAAACTCTTTGGAGTTTTTAAAAATTTCTTAGCAGAATCTAAGTCCGCACAAAAATCTACCCAATTGTTCATTTGGCCAAGTCTTTATCATTAAGAATAAGGTGGGCTGCGTAAGTTGTATAAGTTTTTAACAAAATTTGGAAGGTCCCAGTGAGTTTTGCCGAATTCCACCAAAATCAAGTAAAAGGGTGTTTAAATTAATTTTTTGCATAATAAACTATTTTAAAACCTGTATTATGTACTATATGTCACATTTAAATTTAAATACAAAAAGTGCCAGCAGGTTGATTATCAATGTACTACAAAAGGTAAGCTAATATAAATAATTAATATTAAATGAAAATATTTTGGGACAGCCTGAAACGTCATAAAAGGCGGTACATTGTGGATTTTTTTAAAGATATGTAGTGTAGAAAAAAAAATACCACCTACAAAACAAAGAGGCGCAATAATTAAAAGCAGTTTCTCCAGGTAAAAGCTAAGTATTCTGTTATAGTTAAATGCATAAAGCTGGAAGCATGGGACACCTAATTTCGAAGCGGTAAAAAATCTTTAATTGAAAAGACAATTAAAAAGCTTCCCATCTCATTTCTTCTCCAATAAATATATTAAAAAAATATATAAAACTGCGACCCCGCCAGCCCTTTTAAATGTCCTGTGAGAAGAATCCAAAGAGTGTGTACAAAAAACTGTGCACATGCTATGTTAAGTATGTGGCATAGCTAAAGTACCGAAAATGTATTTTAAAAAATGTGTGGAATAAATTGACTCTATTAGTTTTGTATTTCAGTTGGACAAATATATATCAGGCATTTTGGTGGATGCGCCGGGTATAGTACAAATATAAGTTTATTTTATTTAATAATTAATAATTTAATGATAATTAATAATAAATTAATAATTTATACATTTAAAAGCAATTTTCGGGCATCAATATAATAAATAGGGTATACATTACCAATATGATTTTGGGTAAAAACTAAACACCAAGTAATTAATTGGTTTATTGCTATTAAAATTTTATTACTTATCAAAACCGTAGTATAAAATTAAAAAAATTAAAAATTTATAAAATATCGATTTACGTAGATTTTTAAATTGTGATAAAATACAAATCAAATCAAATGACCCAAAATGCAACATAATTTGTCGAAGACTATGTTACGTCACGATGTTGTGTGAATAACTTTTCCTATTTGACCGACACGGCAATAGCCGTTTAGGTTTTTCCTTGGGCAAATTATTAAACATGATCCTCTCTATTCAAAAATTTCCTCAAAAACTATTTACGATGCCCGGTTTGGCGCTTACATAATTGAAAAAAGAAACGCCAAAAAGGCGTGTCAAGCTAAGAGATTCGCCCTCTAGCGGAGAAAAATGTACTTCTCGGTAGTGGCTACTGTATTTTATTCATATGTGTTTGTATATTTAAAAGAGTTTTACAAATTCACCAAACATAAAAAAAAAACAGCCCAGCCACAGTAAACACACAAAAAATCTGTCATAACCTTATTTTACCCACTTGGTGCAATAAAATATGGTGGAGAAAATTAATTTGAATCGCGAATAGGTTTTAGAAGAAAAGTAAAATATTTATTTTTATTCAAACAGAAATATCCAATTTAGTACTTATCAACAAGTGTCTTAAGGTCAAGTATGTTTGAAACTTAAACTCTTAGCTCCTAGATTATTTTACACAAACAGATTCCAGACAATTTTTAATTAATCAATAAAATGTTATTTTATCTTGTTTGTGAGCAAATAAATTGGTTTGATATTTTTATGTACTAAATAAATTTTCAACGTTTATTTCTGGTAAAAAATGTCATTACCCATTACTAGCTATTAAAAATGCTTCAGCAGCAAAATAACGTGTCTACTGAACTCGGAAAAATATTAAGTACGCTGTTAAAAATGTCACCGATGAGTCGGAATTTATTTATTTCTGTTAGACTTTGCACAAAAAAGTTTAAGTTCGTGGTGGAGAAAATTTAAATTTTGCGCGTATATAAAATTTAAAATTATTTATTTTATAACTTTATATTTTTATTTTATAACTTTAAATATGGAAGGAAGGTAAAATATTCAGACTGTAATATAAAACAAATATTAGTGAAGAATTCTAGATCTAAAATTTAAAATGTCAGGTCGTTTTCGTACGGAACTTCAGCGGTAGTACACACCCATCAAGAATAGTATTTGCTTGAATATTTTAATCATTGGCGTTCGTTGTTACTTACAGTAAGGGTTTATTTACATTTTACATATGTATTTAAGGTGTGTAATGTTTATTAGATTTATTTTTAACAAACCCTTAATACTGTGCGTTGGCACTATAGCACAGTATTAAGGGTTTGTTAAAAATAAATATTGGGTTCTACTAACTGGTGTTAGTTCGTGGCCTAATTACGAGGTCTCGTTGTAGTATGATTTCTCTATATTTTTCGTCGACGGTAAATGGTAAATGGTTTTTTACAAAGAATAATAATTACTTTTCAAAACATTTATCTAATAAAATAAAAATAACCTACTCTACCGCAATTTTTTTATCTTCGTGCCAATTATCCCTCGTCAGACCTCTAGGGAAAAAACTTTAAATTTAACTTTTTATTGTAGATTCGGATTGTGCGGAAAAGAATATATAAATTTTACCAGAAATACATTTTTTAATCATCGTAGATGGTGTTGCAACCGGAGAAAAAATAAATTTTGCGATAATTTTTTTCTACACAGGGTGAATATTTCTTTTTGACAAAATCGGATGTCCCCTTTAAAACCCCCAGACATCTGTCAAAATTTTCCCAATCCTACCCCCCGGGGACGGAAGAGGAAGTCATCTTTAAAATCATAAATGGGACCGCCAACTTTACATTGCAAATTTTGATTTTACGGCTAAAAATGTATAATTTTTACTACGTAGGTGACGCTGTAATTGCAGAATATTTTTTCCACAATGATTATATGATCATCTGGTAAAAATTATATATTCTTTTTCGCAATAAAAAGTGGAAGTTTTAGTTTCAAAATTTACTTTTATGCAATCATGTTTCGCAAAAAAAAACAAACCAATTAAATTTTTTCTCATGCTCACAGACAGAAAATTTTTTGTATTTGTATCCGTAAAATTTGAATTCGCTACAAAAAATGGAGGTTCTCATTAAAGGTGTCATACTGAACCCACTTATCCGCACCATGGGAGTACGGGTTGACATTTGTAAAAAAAATCGAATATTCCCCTCCAAACCATAAAATTTTTGTAAACTTTCTAACTTTCGCGTATTATTATTGGTTGTTGCCAACGTTTCGCTCGCCATTGCATAAAATTTTTGTCGTAAAGATTTTGTTATTCAGTGTCTATTTTTGGAGATAGTTTTCTGTTATCAACAACATATAACATCTTATAAAATTTTATTGTTCATGTGTATTCAATAAATTAATTAATATAAATTACTACTTACACGAATCTTCCCTTACCGTATCATTCTGAGCAGCTGAGCCCAACCAAACCTAGGATAATTAAAAGTTGTTATATAGTAAATTGAAATGCTACGAACTAAACTACAAGTTAATACTTACCCCTTGCTTTTACTTATCTACCTATGACCAAAAATAATTATAAAAGGACCACGGTAATCATATAGTTAGTTGATAACACCTAATTAAAGCAATGATTTAAAACCAATCTTTTCTTATTGCGGGTGCGGGTATAAGATCTTCGTAGAAGTCAAGGTTGGTTTAAAATACCTCGCTTCCACTTGGGTTGGATTAGCTTTCATCGCTTAAGATTTAAAGACATATAGAAAACAGAGGCTTTTTATACCAGCTCCAAAAAAACAAAAATAAAAAAAAAACTCCATCCACACCTATAGAAATAAAGCTGTTTTTATTTAATCGGATTATATAAACTCTAATGGGAAAACATCACGTTCGAAACAACCCTCTGATATGAAAGGAAGGCTTATAAATTAAAATTGCGAGATTACTGTGAAAGTGGAAGTAGAGGTGATTGGTAAATATATAATTTTATATGCGTTATATTATACAGGGTCCGCCATAAGTATTGCACCAAGCGATGTAGAACTAATACGCATGCGATTTAAGAAATGATTTTTCAAGGTTGCATATATTACCTACAAGTGCATATTTTGACGATATT